>JAKCPI010007132.1:0-96579 GCA_023213315.1 Euborellia annulipes | reverse complement strand
ATAAAGTAAAAATAATTAACTTAATACACATAAAAACAAAGAGTAGTGCTTAAATTCTTTTTGAACCCTATTATATTTTTATTATAAATTTTCCAGTTGAGCTGTTAATCTGAATAAAGTTTATTTACTACTTAAAAATTAAGAAAAGAGAGGGGGAGATATTAATGATGACATGATATTTAATCTGGAACGATGTGGGGGAATTGCAAAAGCCATGACATAGCAGAGTGAGAATGACGAATGCAAATCACCCTTAGGCTCCCTTCTAGGATCAATCTGGATCATTATGACACGAATAGGGGAATAGAAGATCCCCCCTTTTATACGGTTGGCTCTCTGAAAACCAGAAGAGGGTCTTCAAAACTAGATAGGATTTCAACACTTGAAATGTTCAAGTAAAATAATATATAAATTTTGTTTTTAGAAGTGATTAATTATGTACTAAACTCTCTATTTATAAATTTTAATTTTCTCTCTGCAATGAGTTTAAATTATGTATATCAATAAATAAATGTTCTCTTGATTTACATTACAAAAAATTTTTATGAGTTGGTAATCAACTGTCTCTTAATTTATAATTGTGAAATGAAATATTCTTAGATTATTTGTAATGTTTTTCAACATGCAATTTTTGTTTTGTTTTTCAACTTTAGATTCCAATATTGCAGTAGCATTATAATGAGTACGAGAATCTTTTCCCGAATTTTTACTTTCTCTTACCTCTATACAGTATATATAATATGTTAATATATAGAGAGAGAAAGTATTGGATTCATGTCAAAAATTCGATGTCGAGATTTTGATGGATATACACGTTTTGAGGTCCCCTGAATTCAAAAAAGTGGTTTTCGCGAAATGGTCTGTCTGTGTGTCTGGGGGTGTGTCTGTCTGTAAACAAAATATCTCAAGAACGAAAAGAGCTAGGAGGTTGAAATTTTATATTTAAGTTAGGCACCCCCCCATGGGACGTGACACGAAGCTTTTGAACAAAATCGACCAAAGAGTACTAGTACTTTACTAATGCATTTTTTCAGTTTTTTTTTTCGATTTTCTCTAAATTCGCTCCAACGATTTTTATTTAAATTCAAAAATCAATTATTTTTTAGATTCTCTTTAAAATGTATATTCTCATTTTGTCATTGAAATCTTCTGAAGACCACTTTACTCTTGTACTCCATAGAAATGAAAAGATATGAGAAATGGTTGCCATGGTAACAAAATATAAATATTTTCCCATACTAATAAATTTTACATCTTGAAATTCGAAGTTACCGTACTGTCGGAAACTAAATATATGTCGACACGAAAAATCTGGTGTGACAAGCACAGTACACAACTTTTGATTACCGAAGGTAAGAGAAAGTTGTGTGCTGTGCGCCAGTTACACCAGATTTTTAATATAAAATTTCTTAAATAGGTGGAGTAAAAAAGAAAAAAAAACACACTTTAAGACTTTTAAGAATTTATGAATTTCGATTCCTTGCTGAAACGTCAGCATTAATAGAATAAATTTGGCTGCCGAAAGTTGAAGTTTTTTGACTACGCCTATACAATACTTCCAGTCACAAAGAAATAATACCACATAATAAGTCTATTTTTTGAGTGTGAAATGTCGATAAGATGAAATTAATTCCAAATTAATTTTTATTTCCCGAATCGTCAAATCAATGAAATTTTTTCTATGAGATCAAATCTTAATAGAGATTATATATTTAGAGGCCACTGAAAGAAAGAAGAAAAAAACACCCTCCGTGGTGCCTCGTCACGTGGCGTTGCGTTCCTTCTTTCCTTTCGATATTGATCAGCCGGAGAAATAAAAGCTGAATGAAACACGCGATTGTAACGCACAAGAAATTTTGCATTTTCTCTTATACACTAAAGAATTGTTAGCAGCCAATAAAATATAAAACGAAAATGTAAATGTCCACAAATTATTGGTATTTAAATATTTATTTATTTATTACCCCTGTGGGTCAAGGGAATTTAAAAAAAGTTTTATGAGTTTCGGACCAGACACTTTAGACAAATTTCCCATTTTGCTCTAAGTGATTTTCTCATCAATTCTAGTTATGAATTAGGGAATTTCAAAATGAAAAACAAAATTGTCCATCTCAACTCGTGAATCAAAGATTTCTGTTCGGAGTTGTGGCTCTAAGACAGTGGTTTCCAAACTTTATGTTACCACGTCTCCCTTAAAAATAATTAATCTTATGACGCCCCCCCCCCCCCCATTTTATAAAATAATACAAAAACAAAAGTTTTTAATGCTAAAAAATATGAATTTATATAAAAGTATTTTTTTTATTTATTCTTATTTATATTAAAATTAGCAATCATTTGAAAAATTGGTCCTGGGGGCCAATATTCGCGCCTCCCTTAGACTAGTCCCCGCCTCACAGTTTGGAAAACGCTGGTATAAGGGTAATTTTATGGCTGGTTGAATTTGTATCAGAAATGAAAGTTAGAAGAAAACGCAACCAGAATTTTTCTTTAAAAATATATTTTAACAGCTTACGTTTCGGCCTTGGTCAAATGACCACTTGGTCGGATGACCACTAACAGCTCCGAGGATAGCTTTGACCAAAGCCGAAACGTAAGCTGTTAAAATATATTTTTAAAGAAAAAATTCTGGCTTCGTTTTTTCTAACTTTCATTCCTGAATAAAAATATTTTTCTCAAATCTTATTTTCACGCCCTAGGGAGGTGCCTAACTTGAATATAAAATTTCAACCTCCCAGCTCAATTCCTTCCTTACATTTATGACATCCTACTATAATATTTGCTAAATATTGAATATAAATTTTAACTCAAACGGAATGCACTTATTTTTTTAGTAAAAGTATTAAAAAACATTAATATCTTTATGAATATAATATATGAATCATATAGGGGATGGGGCATTAACCCCCCTGGTTAATGATTTCATACCCCCTCCCCCCTTTAAGGAAATGCAAGCCCTCACCGCGAAATTACCGTACTCTCAAAATAATTTGAATACATTTATAAATAATTATTTTAATTTTTATTTTATTTTGAAATTATTTTATTTTAATTTTCAACCCTTAATCCACCCCTGTGTAAAAGTATATTATGGCCTGAGTTGCCGAAAAGACCGTGTGAATGAGTGTGTGAGTGTTGAGTGTGAATGAGAAAAAAGTGTGAGTGTTTAAAAAAAAAAGATAAAAAATAAAAAACTAATTTTTTTTCAATGACACCTACACTCCCCCTCCCCCTTCCAACAGCTTATATTCTCCCTCTACCCTTAGTGAAATACAAAATATTTAATTTCATATTCAAAAGAATCGTTTTTAGCAGTCAAATTATTTGTTCCTATCATTTTTTTCAACGATAAAATGCATATTAATTACCTTTAATAAGACGCTCAAGAGGGTGTGTTGACTGACGGTGTGGTCAGGGTGCGTTACACTATATTAATTATTCACTTTGATTCACTTTAAACACAAGTTATAAGAGAGCAATCAGGTCGGCGCCTGCCATCCGGCCACACTCTAGACTGAACAAGAAACTCGACTCTCTCTCTGCATAGGAATAAAAAAATGAACATAACAATTCCCTTTTTATTAAAAGTAAAAAAATACCTTTTACTCTAATCTAACTATATTTAGAGCTAGAAAAAAATGTCAACAAGTGATTTGGAATATTCCAAGGCCTTTTTTAAATAATCAACCCTTCATCCCCCTAATCAAAATAATAATCAACGCTATTTTTTGAATGTTTTCTATTTATTTGGCTTCGATTTAGCTAAAATAAATTATAAAAATATTTTTTTCAATTTTTTAACCCCTAATCCATTTTTTTTTTTTTTAACACACTATTTTCTCATTCACACACAGTCTTTTAGGAAACTTAGGCCATATAAGACTTGTTACGATAACCGTTATTAAGAATATATCTATGTTGAGGTCCAGGCATTCTTATTTAAGCCATTTGAAATCCAATCTTAATAAATTAAATAAATAACAATGCTATCGCATTCAGCGAGCTTCGCGTCTAGTCAAAAAAAAATTAAAACCCTGAAAAACTTCCCTGGATCTGCCTTTGGGTTTTACACATAGTATAATTTTCTAGAATGAGTCTTACTTTAGGCCAGTGGTTTCCAAACTTTATGTTACAACGCCTCCCTTAAAAATATTTAATCGTATGACGTCCCCCCCCCCCACCCATTTAATAAAATAATACAAAAACAAACATTTTTAATACTAAAAAATATAAATTTAAATAAAAATATTTTTTTTATTTAACATATTTATTATTTTAATTAAAAACTCTTAACTACTCTAAGATAACGACTCCGGTGATTGGAACCTATTTATTGGCTGCCTATAATCAAAGATTCCTTCGGAATAATTTTTACAAAAAAAAAAAAAAATAATAATAATAATAATAACCCCGATTTCGAGAGGTTAAAGATATTGTGAGTCAATTAGATTGGCCAATTGAAATAAATAGAGATGGGGTCTAAATGGCCTTCGATGCCGAAAAATTGAAATATTAATAATTTGGGATTAAGTGTAGGCCTATTGTATTTATATTAAATCCAACGTTTAGCCAATTAAACTAACAAATTATATATGTCCACATGAAAAAGTACCAAATATTCAGTGGGCTAAATTTTCAGCTTGCCGATTTACTAAAAAAGTTCAAAAAAATCGATTTTTTTAATTACTGAATCCGATTCTCTAGTTCTACATCTTATACTGTATGATGAAATATTCGATTCATCAGAATCGATGTATTTTATATAAAAAAAATTGAAAAAACAAGACTTTAAACTCATTTTTTTCAAAACTAGGTTTTTCATAAACAAAATTTTAAATTAAAATTAAATATACAAATTAAACACTAGGTTATTTGTTTCAAAGGTTTTATTAATTAAAAAATTAACACTTGATACGTATTTCGACAATTCCTTGTAATTACTTCTGATGATGACAAGGAATCGTCGAAATACGTATCAAGTGTTAATTTTTTAATTAATAAAACCTTTGAAACAAATAACCTAATGTTTAATTTGTATATTTAATTTTAATTTACAAAATGTTTCAACGAGAATCAACGGTCGAAAGTTTAAATCTTACAAAATTTTAAAACTTAATGGTAACGAAATTTTTTGTGTAGGAAAGACGGTGCAGTGGCACATTCAATCAGGGAGAGTAATATGGTCGTAAAAGTAATAACAAAATAATCTCAATATTTAATAGCAGGTGGGATGGATAATTATTAATATTTAAAAGAGCACGAAATATTTTTCAAAGATATTGTTTACATAGAAAAGATGAGAGGAAATAGTCCTGACGTCAGAGTATAAATCACGTCACGACTAAGTAAATGGCCGACTTTGTGATTTTAGTTAATAAATAAATGGAGAGTGAATAATAAAAAGTATTTCTGCTCAATGCCATTCATTCGAGTGAGTTAATGAGAAAATCCAATAGAGCAAGTGAACATTGAAGGGGAATGAAGGAAGGACCGGCAAGCAAGTAGGAAATGGCATAGATCGCCTCTCCCACCATCAACAGTTCCAATTCTACCTCCATCTGCTCTACTTCATTCGACAACAATGAACAAATAGTAAATCACAATGGAATGGAGAGTGAGAGTGAAGTGAATCGTCCACAATTTAAATAAAAACATATTAAAAAATCTGGTGTGATGCTCGCACAGCACATAACTTTCTCATTACCTTCAATAAGGTAAGAGAAAGTTGTGTACTGTGTTTGTGTTAGATTTAGTTGCCCTTAGCACCTAAGTTCCAAAATTGACCGTGAGTTTCATAGAAGGTGTTGAGCTACGAATGCTTCTACGTCAGTAAAGTGTACTTCAAACAATTTCCACGAAAAATTTCACTGTTATACTTTTTAAAGAGCATCTAAAAAATAGTTGATTTATGAATTTTAATCAAAATCGGGAAAAGTATTAGTACTTTTTGGCCAATTTTGTTCAAAAGCTTATTTTCACCCCTCGGGGTGGTCTAACTTAAATATAAAATTTCAACCTACTGTTTTCGTTACATATGTTCCTGAGATATTTTGTTCACAGACAGCAAATTTGCAGGCCCACTATATTCATCAAAATTTCGACATCGAATTTTTGACATGAAACCAATACTTTCTATATTCTATATATAAGAAAAAGTAACAAAAATTTAAAAAGCTTTATTTTAAAATTTGAAATTTAGTTCCTCGAGAGAACCATCCATAATTCAAATAAAAAAATGAAAGTGTTTATTATTTGTTTTTGCTTCTGTTATCCATGAAAATTGATTTTTTTTTTTTTATTTGAAGACAAGGTTTTTTTTTTATTCTGTTTAAACAGTGATTAGTTCTTAATGAAATGAGCAAAGTAAATTAAAATATAAATAAAGGATAGTATTAATTAAGTTAATCATGAGATTTCAATCTTCATCAAGACTAATTAATGAAATAAACCGACGAAAAAAAAGTGAACAATTCGTTTCTCGAATAAATAAAGGAAAAACCATTTTCTATTCGGAGGGGTATAATAAATTAAAAAAAAATTATAAATACAATATTTATATTAATAAATCAAAAGATTTATGTTTCATAATACTCAGGGTATTTTATTCTCTACATTCATGTAAAGTTCAATGACAAACAAACGGTCAAAGAAAAAAAATAAAAATAAAAATTTTAAAGGGTAAATTAAAATTAGTTTCCCGTATTAATAGAATAATGTTTCAATAAGATAAATTATGAAAAAAAAAATAGATTTATAGAAAAATAAGACGTATATTTTAGCAGTCAAATAAAGCAACAAAATTCTTAAAAAATTTGGTTTTTAATATCCAATCGGTCTTGGGATAATTGTTTTTCTAATTTGAAATAATATTAAATTATCTCGAGAGAAAGAAAATTACTTAGGATCAGATAAAAGTAAAAGTTAAATTTTTTAATTCGATGTTATATTAATGTTTATCTCTTCGTCGTAAAGGCCAAATTAATGAAAACAAATTTTGTTTTAGATAAATATTCTTTAATACCTTCTTTTATGTAGGCTTCGGGTAGGACGAGAGTGGTAGGCAACCCGCCGCTCGCGAGTTCGCTCTGACCACATATCTCTGGCTCTCTGGTAGTTTATATAGGATAATTAATAAATAGCATTGTATTAATATATAAATAATGATGGTTAAGAAATGTTAAAATATCTAAAGTCTCTCGACTGGAGTATATGACATGAAGAAAGAAGCATTTAAATATTTAGCACAAGCTGCAGCCCATATAGGAAAATATTGATACAATGGAGCCTTTATTGGGAAGGAGCCAGGCACCGTTGTATTTTTCTGTATTTTCCTACATAGGATATACATAGATTCTGGTTGCAAGTAGCCTACTTCCAAAACGTAGATGTTAAAATAAAATCAATATAAATTATTTTTTGATATTCAATAAGATTCTTGATTTTTTTTTATGAATGTATGCATAAGGTCCAAAGACCTATGATTATTATCATATATGTTACAACCAAGAAGAACTTGGGAAAAAATTAAATGAATCGCTTCAGTCATGAGAGTCAGTGGTTACTCTGAGGAGTAACTTTAAAAAAAATACTGAGGTAGGTGCCAATTTCCTTCCTCAGGAGGAAGCATCTCAAATAGAGTTGGATAATATAATGCCATGAGGTGGATTTGAACTCGAGTTTTCTTCAACTCAGGATTATAAGCTTAACTGCTCTATCCCTTTGGCTAATCGAATCATAATAGTAGGAGGAAGAAATTCAACTAGACTACTGGAAAATCATTTACATTTACAGTGGGTAATTTTTTTCTGAT
The DNA here is from genome assembly GCA_023213315.1 of Euborellia annulipes. Lineage (NCBI taxonomy): Eukaryota > Metazoa > Arthropoda > Insecta > Dermaptera > Anisolabididae > Euborellia > Euborellia annulipes. The sequence goes on along the minus strand of JAKCPI010007132.1, from coordinate 88,769 downwards.
AAATCAACTGACTATATGGCCCCAGGGGTCGATTTTCAGCCTATCTGGAGCAACAGTGTGCTATCTTTGCATGGAGATAGGCTGGAAATTCGAACCACATATTATCTCTCGATTCACCAGCAAAAAAATATTCACTATAAAATAAAATTGTTAGATTTTGATTTCAGGAATGAAGTACAACGTACTGTAAGTAATCTTCCAACCAGAATCGCTAAACATTGTTGGTTAAAAGATAATAAAAAGTGCAAGTTATTATTTACCAGCTGATTTGGATTATTATCACAACATTTTAACTATAAATATTTCGACAGGCCATCTGCAGTACAAAAGGAGGTACCAGTGTAATGAAGTATTATAAATTTTTTTGAAAACAAACCATAAAATATTCAATATCTTTGTAATGAAGATGGCTTGACCTTATGACGGCCGAAATTTTAACAATTAAAATTGTGTAAGAATGACTCGAAATCAACTGGTATTCATTTTCTCTACTACTGTGGACTCCCAACACATATCATAGAAATATTAGACAGGATGAATAAGAAGTAGAAGGATGTCAGCCAGAGAGGAATAGTGTTTATAATTTACATGCTCCAATGCACATAAATACATGGAATGGATGCTACTCCTCTCTGGATGTCATCCTACTCCTTATACATTTCCACAGCCAATTTCCAAGTGAAGGTTTTAACTATTATAATTTACGTGAAGCAAGGTGATACAAAATATTTCTATTTTAATCCAAGGTTGTTAGATTTAAAAATTTTAATAATTCATCACATATCTTCACCCCTTTGGTAAATTAAAAAGAAAAAACGAAGGATGTAATTTTTATTTTTATCTTTAGAAGAAAAAAAATTAGCTATATTAAAATAAGATAAAATAATCTACTTAAATGGCTTTCATCCTGTTGATATTTTTCTTATAATTATTTAATTTTTGATAAAGATTCCGAAAACAAAAGTATCTTAGAATAATTAATTTTTTGATAATTTCGGTCTTTTTAAAAGAATGTAGATTAATTTAGATAGCAAAGAAGAGAGAAGGCAAAGGGCGTGCCGGGAATTGAACCCGAGACGCCATGAGACCGAGATTTGCAATTTGCAATTTGGCAAAAGGTCCAGAGAGAGAGATACATACCCTTGCGCACTGGCGATTCTCGCCCGGGGCTTGGATCTAAAATAGACGGGCAAAAATCAATATGGTAGCCTTGTCAAATGAATGTGCTTATTCTGTATTTATTTATATGTAGTATAAAATAGAATAGAGAGATATATAAAAGTAAGAATGGGAAATTATTTATATCCCCGGTTAATTAATTAGGTATCACTCAAAACATACTAAATTTCCAAATATTTGATTTTTCAAAACTTTTAATGTTATCAATTGAAAATAAATATCCCCTCTCTTCTTTGCTATCTCAAATAGTAAGTAGATTTATCAATTAAAGCTAGTGATTCGAAAAGATTATTTTTAATTAGTCTAATCAACTAAAACAAAATGTTCGGGAGGCCTAACGGTCCTTATAATTAAATTAAATTAAATACAATGATTGCTTATTGATTTATAATATTTAAATGCATATTGCATTTTCCGTGGGGGATTTTGCTATGTTTCAAGAATATTGGCGGAATTTTTGTTTCATAAAACATTCAGAAAGTTTAATTTCTATAAATGTCATAAATTTACACAAAAATATGAATTTTTAATATTCAAGTATTCGAATGTTTTGGAAACCATTCAATTCAACTTTAATTTTTTTTTTTTTTTAAACACACACTTTTTTCTCTCATTTGGCATTCAATGGCTTAAATAAAATCATTGGACTGCCTGGGATTCGAACCCTCAACCCTTGATATACAAGGCAGACGCGCTACCAACTACGCCAAGCCCAATGGCACTTTAAATATTTCAGACATCTCCATCTTTCAAAAAAAATAGGTCTAACTATTTATATTACTAGAAAAATTGATATTTTTTTGTAGTTTCTTTATTGGTTATTAAAAAAGTATATATATTGTGATTTTATTTGTTATTGACTGTTGTAGCCGAGAGCTGTCAACCCTCTCCGGGAATCCAGCTTATAAAAAAATTTGAGCGAATTTAAATATGACATGATATGCGGCTTTTTCCACTTGAAAAATCCGGCTAACAGTGGCAGCATTGCATGTTACTGCTTGTACCACCAGAATACAAAATAGATTTGTTTTTAATGTTAAAAAAAAAAATACTTTTGTTTATATGAATTAATTGAAGAGTTTTCGGGGAAATATCCCTACCCATATAGGAAAATACACCGAAGCCCTTGTTAGCCCAATTATACTTGAATCCTCATTAAATTGGCAAAAAAAAAAAAAAAAAAAAAAAAAGGAAAAATATTATTATAAATTTTGAGAGATCAGACTGACTTTTGACAAGAGTATTCAAAAACAACTTTTATCAATTTCTATATGATTATAAAGATGCAAAAATATGTAAAAGGCATTTTGTGTGCAATAAAACTAAATTCACCCAAGCACCTCAATTTCTCTTAAAACTAATTTAAGATTAATTAATTCACTTGGCCTAGTATAGATAGATAGAAAAAACTAGAATCAAAAAGTTTTTAATTTAAAATATTATAGAAAAAAAGTAAAAATGACGTTGACAAAATGAATTATATATTCTAGCGGATGTTTTATTATATCTGATGATGGTAGTCCAAGCCAAAACATGACTGCAGCAGCCAACAACAAATAAATATTCACACATTAAATAAAAATTCTTAAATTTTTTTAATAATAAATAATAGGCCTATTTATAAGGGTTCAATAAGGAAACCAGGAAGACCAATTATTTTTTAAATATTCGATCTTGGTGATTTCATGCCTTTCCATCTTAAGTTAATTTAAAAAATTCTGGTGTATAAATTTAAATAAAAATAATGGGTCGAACTAAGCCGATCGCACAACTTTGCCCACCTACTATTCAAACACGTTTGTTAAGTAAGAAAAAAATATAGCCCCCCCCCCTCCTAATGCTCGATGTTTTACATATTATCTATCACTAGTTTTTGGGATTCAGGGAACCTCAAAAACGCATTTTGGCAGCTTCAGTTCAATTTCGATTTTTTTACGATTACATTAACTTTACCTACCCAACCTACGATTGGTGGGCAAAGTTGAAATTATTGACAAGAGTAAAGTGGTCTTCAGAAGATTTCTATGACAAAAAAACGAGAATATACATTTTAAAGAGAATCTAAAAAATAATTTATTTTTGAATTTTAAAAAAAATCGTTGGAGCGAATTTTGAGAAAATCGAAAAAAAACTGAAAAAGTGCATCAGTAAAGTACTAGTACTCTTTGGCCGATTTTGTTCAAAAGCTTCGTGTCACGTCCCATGGGAGCATCTAACTTAAATATAAAATTTCAACCTCCTAGCTCTTTTCGTTCTTGAGATATTTTGTTCACAGACACACAGACAGACACACAGACAGACAGACCATGTCGAGAAAACCACTTTTTTGGATTCAGGGGACATCAAAACGTGTATATCCATCAAAATCTCGACATCGAATTTTTGACATGAATCCAATACTTTCTCTCTCTATATATATGAATATTAACATATACATATAGGTAAGAGAAAGTAAAATTTTTCCAAATAATTTGATTTTTAAGTTGATTTCTAGCAATATATCTCTTTGACAGTTAATGAAGTTTTCACACTAAAAACGATTCAAAAGAAACGAATATGTAAATATTGGAGGTTTTTTTTATAGCTGTGTAATTGATATAGTAGAAGGATAACAAAAGAGAGAGCAGCTAGTTTTCTTTTCTTTTATTAAACCCTCATTGCTGACGTTTCGGTCCTGTTTAGGACCATCTTCAGGACCGAAACGTCAGCAATGAGGGTTTAATAAAAGAAAAGAAAACTAACTCTCCCTCTTTTTGTTATCCTTCTACGAATATGTAAAGTTAGATAAAGAAGCCAGCAGGGCTCTGCTTATAATGTAAAATACTTAATAGACTTCTATGTATTGTATAATTACAAAAATTTAGTGTGAAAGAAGTTCAATTTTGAAAATATTTCAAGGTATTAATCAAATATTATATTATAAAAACAGGAGATTTAATTCCATGACATGGATCGAATTAGCTTTTAACTTTTCTAGGAATGCAGATCCTTCTCAAGGACTTGAGAAAAAAAGAAAATTGATGAGTTGGGAGCCCCAGCAGTCAAATAAAATTCTAATGAAAGATTTAAGGAGATAGAGAAAGAGAGAGAAAAAAAATGAATTCAGATGAAAAGAGAGAGACTCGAGGTCATGGACTCGATCCCACCTCTTAGACACGGATTAAAGAGAGAAAAAGGAGCATAAAACCTGTAGAATATAATGTAGAACAAGATTTCTCATTTATGGATATAACACTTTTAGTTTTATCACTAAAATCAGAGTTTTGAGAAGTTTAAATAAAACAATGGTATAAAAATAATTCGAAAATTAAAATATAGCTAACGGGCAGTTTGTAGAAGATAAAAAAAAATTCTTCCCCTAATATACTATTTATATATCTAATTTAGAAAGATTGATCACGCATTTAAAGAAGATTTTTTGAAATTTATTAACTTGTTTGTAATTGTTTATATTTTAGACAAGGTATTTCGGAACCTGAGTCTGAAAAGATGGGATGAGACTCGCAAGCAAAAAAGAAAAGGTCAAATGATTTGCAAAAGAGGAAAAGGTGCGGAAAAAAATTTAGTCTCCCTAAAAAAAGGTAAAATGATTTTCACGGGAGAAAAAAATTTTTCGCAGGGCGGAAACGGTTTCGACCGAAACAATGATTGAAGTCGAAATTCAGTTTCGGTTTCGGCTGAAAATCCGAAAATCTTGTTTCGGTCGGACCCTACTAAAAATATTTGAAGTGGTGACATTTTCTTAATAAAATAAAAAAATATATTGATTTTATTAAGAAAGAAGATAAAACAAAGAAAGCCCTATCATACAATTCCCTCAGTTGTACATTTTTAGCGATTTAATAAAAGCGCAAGGGTGTCTTATTCTGAGTAATGACTAAAAACTTATAATGAGTGCAAGGAGAACAATAATTGATGAATTTGAAGAATCCCCATCCCTAATTCTTATTTAGAAACCAGATGATTAATTAATTAATGTAAAAATTAATATCAGAATCTCTATATTTCGGGGGTGAGTTAGTGGCTCCTGATATTGTCATTTTGGGGTAGCCGGGATGCAGCCAAGGTGGTTTGGACTAATGAAACACCAATTCCCATTTGAGAAGTTTCGGCGAAATTTTATTTTGCCCCCCTCATCGTTGAATTTTCATGTTTATATCGAATACAAACATGTATAAAATTCCTTAAACGACTGAAGATAGCAAAATAAAATTTTGCCAACTGGGAATTGGTGTTTCATTAGTCCAAACCTCCTCAACTGCATCCTCGCAACCAAAACATTCTCTATATTTAAACTACTCAATAAATCACTAACTCTGCCATTAAAAAAAAGAATCAAATTTACAATAATGAAAACAGATAACAAATTGTTATTATTCAATCTACTATGACAAAATTGAAAATAGTACTTTTTGAATAAATAGCAGAAGAAATCTTTTAGTCGACCTTCATATCGAATTAGCAAGTAAATAAATTAAATAAAATGTTTACAATTCATTAATATAAAAAAAGAAGGGCGGGGATGAACGATAAGCGACAAATTATGCTTTAATAATAATATTACATAAAATAAACAAAGATAGAGCAAACAGCTTGGCAACTAAAAAAAAAAATGATAAATATTTAAAAGAGCGTAATATAGTTTAAAACAATATATATTTAATATTAATAATAACAAAGGCGAACGATTGCACAATCATCAAGTTGATTTAGATAAGGACATAAATGAAGGTCGCTCAATTATCATCGCATATATCCATCCATCCCAATGATGAAGAGGAGAGGATGATGATGATGATGACGGCGATCATGTTTAAATCGTTTGAAAACTGTTAGTCAAGGTCAAAATCGTGGAACGAGCTCAATGGGTGAAATCGTGTCACATTTGCTTTGATACTGATAAAGAAAAGTGTCAGCCTTACTTAAGGGTATTCTTAGAAATAATTATTTATTAAAATTTGCAGGTGCAGAGTCCAAAGGGGAGTTGAGAGATTAAAAATCAAGGTTTGTTTTTAAATTGTTTTATCATCTTTTAAGTCAGTGGTTTCCAAACTTTATGTTACCACGCCTCCCTTAAAAATATTTAATCTTATGACGCCTCCCCCCCTCCCATTTTATAAAATAATAGAAAAACAAAAATTTTTAATGTTAAAAAATATAAATTTATATAAAAATATTTTTTTTATTTATTTTTTATTAAAACTACTAATAATTTGGAAAATTGGTCCTGGCGGCCAATATTCGCGCCTCCCCTTAGAATAGTCCGCGCCTCACAGTTTAAGAAACACTGGTATACGGGTATTTTATGGCTGGTGGAATTTGTATCAGGAATGAAAGTTAGAAGAAAACGCAACCAGAATGTTTTCTTTAAAAATATATTTTAACAGCTTACTTTTCGGCCTTGGTCAAAGTCATCCTCGGATGACCACTAACAGCTCCGAGGAAGGCTTTGACCAAAGCCGAAACGTCAGCTGTTAAAATATATTTTAAAGCAAACATTCTGGCTTCGTTTCTATCTAACTTTCATTCCTGAAGGAAAATATATTTTTTCAAATCTTATTTTTTCAGGGGCCCTCAAAACGTGTATGGACTAATCATTTCTTACTTTTCTACCTAATAAAAAAAATCCCTACAAAATTCTGCACGGGATTCGATGGGTTCCTAAGTTACCTAGTGTTATTATTATCTGTTTATGAGAGTTTCGAAATTTTCAAAAATTAATTCCGCCCCAGTAATAATAAATTTTAGAATGACATTAAAATGTTTCTACCCCAATATCCTATTTGCTAAATAGTGAATATAAATTTTAACTCAAACGGAATGCACTTAATTTTTAGTAAAATATTAAAAAACATTAATATCCCTGCGCATTATAGGGGATGGGGCATAACCCCCTCTTTAAGGAAATGCGAGCCTTCACCGCGAAATTACTCTCAAAATAATTTGAATACATTTATAAATAATTATTTTAATTTTTATTTTATTTTAATTTTCAACCCTTAATCCACCCCTGTGTAAAAGTATATTAAGGAAATTTGATTAACAAAAATATAGGCCATATAGAAAGTACCTATATAATGGTAAATAATGGTGACTTAAGATAAAAAAATGCCAAAAAAAAAGATAAAAAATAAAAAACTAATTTTTTTTCAATGACACGTACACTCCCCCTCCCCCTTTCAACAGCTTATATTCTCCCTCTACCCTTAGTGAAATACAAAATATTTAATTTCATATTCAAAAGAATCGTTTTTCGCAGTCAAATTATATGTTTCTTTTCAACGATAAAATGCATAATAATTACCTTTAATAAGACTCTCAAGAGGGTGTGTTGGCTGACGGAGTGGTCAGGGTGGGTTACACTATATTAATTATTCACTTTGATTCACTTTAAACACAAAAAAAGAACAGCGCCTGCCGCGCGGCAACGCGCTCGACTGACGAGTGAGACTTGTCTCTCTCTCTCTCGATATAGGAATAAATAGATGGACATGGCAATTCCCTTTTTATTAAAAGTAAAAAAATACCTTTTAGTCTAATCTAACTATATTTAGAGCTGAAAAAGAATGTCAACAAGTGATTTGGAATATTCCAAGGCCTTTCTCAAATAATCAACCCTTCATCCCCCCCTAATCAACCCTTAATATAATAAAATAATAATAAACGCTATTTTTTGAATGTTTTCTATTTATTTGGCTTCGATTTAGCTAAAAAAAAATTTTAAAAACATTTTTTTTTTTTTTTTTTTTTTCAATTTTTTCAACCCCTTATCCAATCCTAATAAATAAAATAATTAACAATGCTATCGCCTTCAGCGAGCTTCGCGACTAGTCAGAAAAAAATTAAAACCCTGAGAAACTTCCCTGGATCCGCCTTTGGGTTTTACACATAGTATAATTTTCTAGAATGAGTCTTACTTAGGGCCAGGTGGTTTTCAAACTTTATGTTACAACCCTCCCTTAAAAATATTTAATCGTGTGACGCCCCCCCGCCCCCACACACACATTTAATAAAATAATTCAAAAACAAAAATTTTTAATACTAAATTAAAAACTCCGTCCCAGAATTTTCTAAATTATTTTATTATTTTATTTATAAAACTAGCAATCATTTAGAAAATTGATCTTGGTGGCCAATATTCGCGCCTCCCCTTAGATTAGTCCGCGCCTCCCTAGGGAGGCGCGCCTCCCAGTTTGGAAAACGCTGTTTTAAGTTGAAAAAAAAAAAAAAAAAAATTTAGAAACAAAATAAAGTTATAAAAAAAATTGCATTCTCGATGTTGTAAGGTATGCAAACATTTATTTATTTTATTTATTTTTATGTTTGACTGGCACTCCAAACGTCAAGGTGAATATTGAAATAAATAATTTGTTCTTTTCATTTCTGGGTGTCTAATTATTGTAAAATGTATTATTAGTAAGAATTAGATTTTTCGGCAAAATAAAAGTGAAAAAATGGCCAAAATAAATTAACAGGCAAATTTTAGGCAAGAAAGATTATTTTTTAGACAAAATAAATAGAATTATAGGCAAAAAATTAAAATTTATATGTTTATTAAATTTTGCCTGATTTTATTTTTCTATTTTTTTAATTTATTAATTTTCACCAAAAATTCATTGATTTTCAATAAGTAACTTTTCAAAGAATTAAGGAAGAAATAATTGGAGTTCAATAAAAATATTAATATAAGTACGAGTAATTGTAGTTTGGAGGGAAAGTGGTGTAGGTTTTACGTGAAACATATTTATAAATAATTGTATGCCCTCGAGCTTGGTGTAGTTTCTATACCGAACGTCGCGGGTTCAGACCCCAGGCAGTCAATGATTTTATTTAAGCCATTTGGATACCAAATGGATTAAATAGAAAAGCCTAGACCCCCAATAGATATTATAAATGACAACGGTTATCGTATAAAGTCTTATATGGCCTGAGTTGCCGAGAAGACTGTGAGAATGTGTGAATGAGAAAAAAGTGCTTTTTAATTTAATAAGAAAAGTAATTGTAAATAATAAATACAATAAATAAAAAATTTTGACTTAAAATTCTTTCTGAATAGTAGGCCTATTGCAGTTATTTTGTACGAGCACACTATTACAATAAGTGTAAGTAACATTAAGTTCATTTTATTTTTTATGTGGCCTCTTTCAAATAATTCATGTAGATAATATTTAAACTGAATATAAAGAGAATAGCTTCGAAATACGGTAATTTATAATTTTAAAATAATTGATCTCCTAGTTCATTGTTAATATGTTGTTAATTCATTGAAACACATAAAAAATATTGCAACAAACTCCCCCCCTATCCATTTAATTCTATTATCATCAAAAAAAAAAGTTAAATTAATAAGATATAAGAAAGGGTGGCACCCGGAAGTTAGTTAATTTTATATGAATTTGTAGAGAAAAAATTCGCAATTCCTTCGGGTGTCTTTCAATACGAGCACACTATTATGATAAGGGTCTGATTAATAAACTTTATTTAGGAAAAAAGAGATCAAATAACCAATTTGCTATCTGGAGAAGCATAATTTTTGAGGCTTTTTAAAGAACATGTTTTGTTTATAATCTATATTTTTTTTTTTTTTTTTTTTTTTTTTTTTTTTTTTTTTTTAAAAAACATTCACACTTTTTCTCATTCACACTCACATTCACACACACAATCATGCAGTCTTTTCGGCAACTTAGGCCATCAAAAAAGCTTCGTGCCACTTGCCAGAGGGGTGCTTAACTTAAATATAAAATTTTAATCTCCTAGCTCTTTTCGTTCTTGAGATATTTTGTTCACAAACACATACAGACAGACAGGCCATGTTGCGAAAACCACTTTTTTGGATTCAGGGGACCTCAAAACGTGTATATCCAGCAAAATCTCGACATCGAATTTTTGACATGAATCCAATACTTTCTCTCTCTATATATATTAACAAATATATAGGGGTAAGACAAAGTAACAATTTGAGAAAAGGAGTTTAGAAATTTTGTAAATATACATTTAAATAATGGAAATAGATTTTCGCCACTTTGGCACTCAAAAGAGAAGACGTTTTAACATCGTTTGGTAGGCTTAACCAAAAATTGAATTTTCGGACTTTCGCTACTATGCTTCTTGCTCAGCAGCCGATATATACTTGAGGAAAATAATTTACAACATGTAAAGTAATTTTGTGAATCAAAAAAAGCTGCTTTGTTTATCCGTATGCAGAAATAACATGTCTGGAGGTACAAGCTGACAAGATATCTAAATTTCTATAAAAAAGACACAAAGCATGAATGGCGCCTGTCAGGAAAGAATTATTTTTTCATTTTTTGTAAGTCAGTGGGTAACATTTCTCCTCTGATGGCTCGAAAGTCTTGCGTTCGCTTTTTTAAAATCATATACATTAGTTGATAGCCCCAGGCTAAAAGGGCAAAATTAAAAACAAAAAAACATAAGTTCTTTTAAATTTTCAGAAGAAAGATGGAGATGGCAGGCAAAGCAGAATGTACCGTGATTAGTTAAACTCTTGGAGAAAACTTATTGGGCCAAAGTATTGACAAAGATAACATGTGTATTTTTTTACAAACATTACTATTGGCACAATGAGTTTAATCATATGTTAATTTTTTTATCTCATAGGCACACTCTGAAATTCATATTGAGGGTTCAGGACATGAAGAATGCCTATTCAATCAATATAAGAAAATCTTTGGCTGTTTTAGACCTACTCCTCCCCTCCTTTTGCGAGTAACAATAACTCCACCTGCATAGGTTATTTCATTTTTTAAGGGACGATTCAATAAGGTTTTTGGAGAAAATAATTATTTTCATAGATCTAATATCTACCAACTAACTGTTGGAATTGGGTAGCATTCGATAAATATAATTTAAAAAAAGCTAAAGAGAGAAAATAAACCAGCGATTGGCATTCCACAAAATAATTTTTCTACAGTGACTTGCTAGCGCGCGTACAGTGAGGGACAATATTAAGTCCCAGCCATACGTTTTCTACTTGTGATTATTTCATTGTTTTTATAAAAGATAATGAAAATATTTATTGAGAAATTTTCTAGGTTTGAAACTATATATAATATTTTTTAATGGAAACTTTAAAACAATGAAATAATCACAAGTAGAAAACGTATGGGTGGGACTTAATATTGTCCCTCACTGTACGTTCTAATACTTTCTTTGTAACGTATATAAAAATATATTTTTATCTCAAGAACTTGTTCACCGAAAAGTTATCCTCACCATTTATAGAATGTCTTCTTAAATTTTAGTTTATAATTTCAAAACACGCTCCACATTTGTCTAATTAGAGGCATTGAGTGTTATGCTATCCGAAATATTTTCTAAATAAATCATTTTACTGGAGAAAACAATCGCTGGTATATTTTTTCTTATTGTTAACCTGTATGTTAATATAAATAATTTGTCTCTTTCTAGCCTTTTTAAGATATCTAGCCGCGCCGCCTCCTGGACCCCCTCAGCTGGCTCGGGCCTGCCTGCGGACCCTCACCTTTTCTTAATTATCAGAAGAAAATGATTATTATTATTCCTGCTTGATTTGTTTATATTGATAGAATACATAAATGTTTCCTCATACATTTCCTATGGAAGAAATCGTAACTTCATTCAAAAAGTTATAGGAATTTCGGGACGAAAATAATTTTACTGTAATCCCTAGAATGTCCTTTTTAACATATAAAATTTATTTAAGATAGCAAGTTTGCGAGATATGTTTGTGCTTATGATTGGGCAAAATTGCACCCCCTGGAGTCGAACCAGGACCTCCACGCTTTCGCGGCGGGTGGACTACTCTTATCATAATCATAAGCACAAACATATCTTGCAAACTTGCTATCTTAAACGATATATTAACTGGCTAATGAACACTTTATTTGAGCATTGTTTGAAAAAATTCCATCCTTTTCAAACAAGGCTCTACCTAGTTAATATAAAATTTGGTTTCGAAATTCGACAGACAGACAGACCTAAACCAATTATATAAATAGATTACACATTTGTAGTATACGTCTATGTGAAGTCATTCCCGAATTTTTAGTAAATAAAATCGATGCACGGAACAAAATGACAAAAGGGTCAAAATGATTGATTTGCCGGAACGGTGTCTTTAAACAGGAATTTCTGATAAGCCTACTTGTGACAAAGGGAATTATAACAATCGATGCTTCAGATCTGATCTAGTATTAACCCAAGTTGTTGAAAATTAATAAAGAACAAATTTGAAAAATAAAATTTACCAATATCATTTTTGTTGGGGTTATAAAAGGCGTTGACAACTGCAGGTTCCGTATTCCATGTGTCCTTATTGACTGGTTGTCGCAATTTCTGTAGATTATATTCTGCGTCGTAACGAAGAACAGCAAATATATTTTCCAAAAATACCTCTTCGGATACATTCAGCTAAAAAAAAAAATGAAATAAGAGAAAGTAAAAATTATTTCACCTACACATCTATTAATTAAGAGTTTATTTTTTTAATATACATGGAGGAAATGGATTCCACTATTTGTTATTTTTTAATGAAAAATTCGTCAAATAAACATATGAAATATATTTCCGTTGAGAAAAATCGAATAGTCATTAATAATATTAAGATTTAGGGATAAACAAATGGATGAGATTCGAGAAGTTGAAATATTCAAAATCTATTAAATCTAATCACATCCGGCAGGTTTCAAAAATTCATTTTATTAATAATCTTAATCTTAATCTTTTCTTTCTTTTATATATATAATTCTTCTGTACGTGTGTATGTGACTGAACTCCTCCTAAACAACTGAACCAATTATGATGAAATTTTCTGTGTATGTTTGTGAGAGTCCCGGACAGGTTTTGTTTCACAAATAACAATAAGTTAATGAGTAATTAACCGGTAAAATAAGAAAAAAATAAAAATTAGGAGAAATAGTTGCCATCGTAACAAAATATAAATATTTACCCATGTTTATAATTTTTTATTTATTTACATTTTGAATTCTAAAATATCGGCGTAAATTTTTTGTCTGTGTACCGGGAGAGTCCCGGAAAGGATATTATTCACAAAAAATCTTAAGTTCATGAATAATTAACCGCTAAAATAATCTCTATATATAAAAATGAAAAGGGAAAATGTATGTACCGGTATGTATATAAGTAGGCTAGCAAGGGGGTCCAGGGGGCGCAGCCCCCTGGCTAGACGGAAAGCCCTGCCGAAGGCGGGGCTTTGCGTCTAGTATATTATATAATGTTAACATTTTTTGCCCGAGGAAGCAAATTTTTTCTTGAAATTAATTAATAAGATAATTTTTTAATTTAAGAGGCGGCAATGTTTTTTTTGTTTTTTTTTTTTAATGAAAAATATTATATTTTTACTTAAATAAGTTGAGACGGAGTCAGAAAAAATTCTATTACAACTTGCTGTTAATTTACAAATATATTTAATTAAACTGTCGCATCAGGTCCCTTGTCTAGTCTATTTTCAAAGATGCACATGGTTTTATTTTTATGTAAACAGAAAGTAAAACCATAATTAATTCGATTATTCTTTCGTTGACCTATTGACTCTGAAAATACGCTCCGCTCTACACTGCCGGGCCTAAAAGGGCAGACCCCATTGTGGGAAAGGGAGAAGGTGTTCGAATAGGGTTCACGAAAACACTTATTTATTTATATATATGCAAGCGCTCGAACCTTCTCGCTACGTGTTTCTTCCGGACGTAAAACCGTCAAACCTATGGGTAGATACTGTATGCATAATTAATTCTATTGTAAATAAACTTATATATAAATAAATAAGTCTTATGCCGGGTTGCAAGAACGTATTTAACGGTTCGTTAAACGCTTTTTGTCGTTTAAACCTTCCGCTAAATAATTTTGGGTTGCAAGAACGTATTTAAATGTGATTGGTTCGTAAAAGCTGTCAATAAACTAAATGCTGAAATTCGGACCTTAAAACTATAAAGTATCCACTAACCTGATTTGTTTCATTGAAATAAATAAGAATTTGGTGACAATATTATCACTCTAGAGAGGTAATATATAAATGCATTAATTTAATTGAGTTTTCTTTAGTTTCTGAAACGTGTTAAGCGATATTATTAATTATTATAGATATTCATCTGACGAAGAGAAAAAGTGAGGTTATAGTATATTCCCAGGATCTTTATTTTAATTTAACATCTGAAAGTCAGAGCAACCAACGTATTTATTATTTTTATTTTACGATATTTAAATATTTAAACATTTTTTGTTTTGTAACCTAATATTAACAATTAAAATTTAAAGAATACAAATATAATTACTATTTTTATTCATTTTATAATTTTGGTACTATTATAAATTATACAATTTGACAATGCGCCCTTGCGGCCAAATGGTCAACTACATAGAAAGCTGTCATTTTCGGTGGCCCAATCGTTTTGCATCTATCTATATATCTTTTTTTTTTTTTTTTTTTCTCTTTATTCTCGGCCTTCTATCTATATATCTTAACAGTAGGGAATAGTTAACGGTTCCTTTAAAGTTGCTTTAGCACCAGCCTATAATTTTAAAGCCCAATGCGATGTTTACTAACAGACTTTTAAATGTTTACAGAACTGTTTTCTTGCAACCCGGCATTAATATTGTAATTGTGGCTGTTGAGTTGTATCAAGAAAGGGTTGCGAAAGCAGAGACTGGCAGCCAAATATTTTATTGGGCCGACGTTTCGCTCTCGATAGATGACATTTTCAGGGCCAAATAAGTGTCAAGAAAGTATATAATTTTGTATTACACATAGCTACCTAAAGTAAAAGGCAGCTATGTGCAAAAATATATATATATATACTAATTTCTTGACACTTATTGGGACCTGAAGATGGCCTCTATCAAGAACAAAACGGCGGCCCAATAAAATAATTAAAGAAAAAAATTTTGGCCACCACTTTTCGCACAACACACTATTTTTTCTTAATTTCGGTAATTTAAAGGCGCATTCTGTACTTGTTTGCCAGAATATAAATACAAACCAAATTTGTATGTATTAATTTTTAAAATTTTACATTAAAAATAAATTTTTTTAAATCTCGGGGGGGGGGGGGGGGGGGGGGGGGGGTAATTACTCCCTTTACCCCCCTTGTATCCGCCCTTGCCTAGACGCCGGGTAGTATAATATAATATTATAGTATACTAATAGTTTAATAATATAGTTTTTTCCCCGACTCCGCCTCAACTCAATTCCGGCCACAAAGGCATTAATTTAAATAAATAATCTAAAAATAAGATCGAAAAATCGATTCTGATCAAATAAATTAAACAGTATAGGTGCTTATGACATGGCAACCCAATAATGGAAGCATTTCTATTTCTTCTTACATATCTCCTATATAATAAAAAATTGTCAAAACAAAATAAAATTTCTGGGAACCCTGACAAAGGATCTATCATAGAAAAAATTTCTTTCCTCTTATATGAATTACTTTGAACAAGCTAGATGAATGTTTATTGCATTTGACATGTCGAGAGCAATAAACGAACCTGTCGCCTAAGTGCCACACCTAATTTGCTTCCATCATTCTAATATTTAATAAAATATTAAAGGGCAAAGACTTAATGGATGAAATCTAGAATTTCTAGAAACCTATCAAGTGAACAAAGTGGTGATAGTTGAGAGAGAATGAGAGCAGCAGTCAACGGAAAAATGAAAATTATTTTATATGAGTTAATCTTTTTGAATAAATTCATATAAAATTAAATAAAGGCTACCGGAAATGAAATTCGAGATTTTTTTGTGATACTAACTCAAGAGCGGATACAATTACCCCCCTGAGATTTGAAAAAAAAAATACTTTTTTTTCGAAAAAAATGTATTTTGAATGTAAAATTTTAAAAATTAATACTTAAAAATTTGATTTGTATTTATATTCTGGCAAACAAATACAGAATGCGCCTTTAAATTACCGAAATTAAGGAAAAAATTGTGTGCTGTGCGACCAGTCACACCAGATTACCCCCCCTCCAAGAAACACCTCTGGATCCGCCCTTGTACTAACTATATGTAGAAAAAGAATAATTAATACTAGAAAAGCAGTTTAAACAAAAATTATTTTTCATCAGAGGCGTCATTTGAGGGGGAGGGGAGGGAGCAGGGCAGGGCATTTGCCCCTCCCCCCACCAAGGGCTCTGATCTTTTTTAAATTTTATATTATTCTAAATAAAATATTTCAAAATGAATCTACAGGTATATAAACTAAAAAATAAAAAAATTATATATCATTTGGCCAAATTTGAGATATCTATTATGTAAGTAAACTTTAAGAAACCCCCACCCCCCAAGAAAAAGTCAAAATGATGCCACTGTTTTTCATATCGCTTTTTGCTTCCGTTTTCCTAAGGCAAGTGGACGAGAGGCACATACTCAAAAAGTTGTCTTTTAGTTCAATAGCACCCAGCCCGCAGTTAGAGGGGGCCCGGGTTTAAGCTTATAGGTTGGGAGGGGGGAGCGTATTATTATGTAGCCCCGGGGCCGTCAAGTCTGTCTGCGGTCCTAAATAGCGCACATAGCAAAATGACAGAAAATGACATGTGTGCACTATGCCATTGGAGTAAAAGGACAGGTCAATATGTGCTCCGGGCTTAAAAGCGCATCCTCACTAAGCCGGTATAAGGTAGAAAAATACAGATGACATTGCCAGATGTGTTAGATGACCCAGAAGAGGCCAAGGAATTAATTTTTATATAAGTGTATATTTTTCAATTAAAAAAAAAAATTGAGCCGGTCTTGCTTTTTTAAATGCTTTTATTTAACTTACTCTTTCAAGGTCACCAACTTTATGGCTTTGTTAAGGACACTTCCCGATGAGCTAGAGGTGTGAAATTTGATATTTAAGAGTCAATTTTGATGACGCAAATTGTGAGTTTGGTTTTACCAAAATGGACCAAACTAATGTGGTACTTTATTTGAAACCCTTCGTGAATTAATGTAATTTCAAAAGACTTCCCGATGGGCTAGAGGTGTGAAATGTAATACTTAAGAGTCATTTTTGATGACGCCACTATATGGTGGTTTTGATCAAAATAGACCAAACTAATGTGGTACTTTTATTTGAAACCCTTCGTGAATTAATGTAATTTCAAAAGACTTCCCGATGGGCTAGAGGTGTGAAATGTAATACTTAAGAGTCATTTTTGATGACGCCACTATATGGTGGTTTTGATCAAAATAGACCAAACTAATGTGGTACTTTATTTGAAACCCTTCGTGAATTAATGTAATTTCAAAAGACTTCCCGATGGGCTAGAGGTGTGAAATGTAATACTTAAGAGTCATTTTTGATGACGCCACTATATAGTGGTTTTGATCAAAATAGACCAAACTAATGTGGTACTTTATTTGAAACCCTTCGCGAATTAATGTAATTTCAAAAGACTTCCCGATGGGCTAGAGGTGTGAAATGTAATACTTAAGAGTCATTTTTGATGACGCCACTATATGGTGGTTTTGATCAAAATAGACCAAACTAATGTGGTACTTTATTTGAAGCCTCACGCAAATAAGGCCCTATTAACTATAGTTTTGAATTTTGATATTTACGAGTCATTTTTTTATGATAATGAATAATTTTTCAATTGAACCAAATCAATACAGGCCAAACTAATGTGGTACTTTATCATATTGATGATTTTTGATAAGACTAAAAGACTAAAAAGCTTAAAATAAAAATAAAATAAAAAAAAAAGATTTTTAAAAAAATGCTTTTATTTAAATTGAACTAAAAAGAGAGAAATAAGAAAGAAATAATTTAATTGTTCTTGTTAAAATTTTTTAATATTTATGACTTAAAATAAAAGCGTGGGGCGCTTCGAAGTGATTCGAGGCTCGCGCCCCACGCTTTTATTTCAAGTCATAAATATTAAAAAATTTTAACAAAACAATTAAATTATTTCTCTATTCCTCTTTTTTAGTTCAATTTAAATAAAAGCATTTTTTAAAAATCTTTTTTTATTTTATTTTTTCGCACCATATTTTCCAACTTGTGTTAAGAAATTGATTATTTGTTTGATGTTTTACTAAAAAAATTGAACTTATTTTTATTTCTAAAATGAAATTTGGAAACTTAAGTTGAGGGGAGGGTGAGAGCAATGTCTCATCCCACCTCCTTGGGACGCCCCTGACTAGAATAACAAATTTAGAGAAGGAATTTGTTGCTAAACTAGTATGTGATTCAAATAACTAAATTCTCTAGAGTTAAGAAAAACCACAGAAGATCTTGCAAGGCATATTCCTCCTCGAGGCCGCGTGGATGTTAGTGTAAGTAATTCAGGATATCCAATACGTTCATTCATTGCATCGGCCTTTTTGTTTAGAAGCAACTGCAATATGGGTCGCCACATCCATCCAATCATTCTTGCTAAAGTCTCATTGAATGACTCGCGGATTGTGCCGATCATCTCAAGGGCTGTCTCCTAAAATCATCCCCAATTAGTTAATGGAAAATCAACACAAATATAGAGAATAATATATTTTTAAGATTCACTTCATTATAAAAGTCGAATATGAAAACAAAATGCTCTTAATATTAAAAATTAATATATAAATCTAAACCTTATGTATTCTATTCACATAAAAATATGTCAATAGTAAAGAGAGTAATATGTTTCTTGGATCACTGGGGAAAAAAATTGATATCTTCCCTTTTTAAAGAGATAGAAAAACATTTTTGCAATAAAAAGAAATTAACCTTGCTCTCTCTGGATTAAAGTTGTCTCTAATGAAGAGGCTCCAACGGCCATGCCTAATTTTTATTAGTCCATTCGACGCATTGAGACCAACGATTGCGCTCGCTCAAGATCCCAACAAGATCTTCCGGAATTCCACTCGTCGCTGTTGGTATTCGTCGATCATATGAGGCATAATGTCCATCACAAGTCGCCACAGCACGTAATTATGTACAATTCTGAAAATTAACATATCGTCAGAGGAAAAAGCAAACGTGTGGGGTCGTGGCGATGACACCCGCCAGGAACGAAGTTCCTCACGCATTTTCTTCAGCTCTGAATATATTTTAATATGAATATTATTCAAAAAAGAAAATAAATAATTATCTTCTTTTTTAAATAATATAGAAAAAGTTACAGAGAAACAGAATTCTCTAGAGCTGGTGTAACGCACTTTGTTACTGCTCTTGTTCGTGACGTTTTCTGCCAATTCACCCTACCGTAAGCCGCGTAAAAGAACTTCGTTCCAAGAATAACTGAATTAATATGTAGTAAATGAAATGAGAATGAAGAAAAATTTAAAGAGATGATAATATTACCTGCGGTCAGTGCGGGCAAGCACTCGGCCAAGTTCAGCCAGATAAGGCATGGCGTAGGTTACAACGGGTTCATTGGGCCCGATATCAGCGTCTAAGAAGGCTCTCAGATACTCAAGCCAACGCAATTGTGGAACTTCTTCTTGTAGTTCAGCCAGAGTCAGTTTCCGGTAGACGGCACTTGTATCATGACGGTCCGCTTCCGGAAGCGACGCCTGCAACAATTAAACATTAAAATATACATAATTGAATTGGTCAGGTGAAAAAGGTACACATTCCACAAAAATTACAAAGTTGAGATAGCCATTTTGTACTTTAGACTAGCCGCCATCTGTTGGGCGTAAAAAGGAAAGTATTCTTCAACTCTAAACACACTTAATGGGGGGAAATTTTGATTCAGGCACATCCCATGGGAAAGGTTTCGATCAAATAGGAAAAACTTTAAGATCTTCGGAAGGGGATGCACGAGCCCCTTAGATCGAGGCAAACAGAATTTGTCCTGATGAAGCCCTGAATATCAGCCGAAACATCGATAATGTTTGAAATAAAGCAGAAGAAAAAAATATATTTTTCTTTTATTGCTGGCTGCTTTAGTCTCCTTTAAAACATAAAAAAGTTTGCTGTGAGAAAAATTACTTTTCAAACAAAACATTTTTTTAGTTTTCCGAAAGGTAAGGGTTTTGGGTTTTTGTGTACCTTTTTCAAGGGTGATCATGATCAATTCAATTGTCTTATTAAAAGTTATTTTTACAATAAAATAGATGTGCCGCAATATTTCGTAAAGGTTTGTATGACAATTTTCATGACATCCAGAAAATAAAACGTTTAAATTAGAGAGATCGGAATTTGTAAGAAAGATAGCCGAGTCAAATCAAGTTTATTAAAAAGTTTAAGCAGGTGTCAATCAATAAAAAGTCCATGGAAAACATGAATTCGACTAACGCTTTTCAATTTACGAGTTAAAAAAACTTAAAAATATGAAAATGATATTTTCTAAAATTCTAGGGGAATAAAAATAAAATATTATCCTCGTTATTTTTTATATATTATATATATTATAATGAGATTATCATTGTAAAGAAAATCTATGAAAAGTTCTTTGCCCATTTAAAAAGAAACTGTCTATTTATAGAGATTTATATAATGTATTTTCTGTAGGAAGAATCTTTATATAATCATCTTTAATCCGATGGCGATAGCTAAAAGGGTATTAAAAAAGAAACGACAGGGTATTATCAATGAAAGCACACCTTTATGCTACTAAGCCTTCCTGAAAAAATATTTTCCCCTCACCTTGCCAAATTTCATTTTTTTTACACATTTTATTAAGAAAAGAAAAAATTGAAAAACCAGAATTAATGCCTTTCCTGGCAATTATCTGTGCTTCTCAAGTAAAGGAACGAGATCCAGAGCCTCAGGCCATGATAGAGAAACAATATACAAAATTTTATAACGGTTGGTACGAACATGGGCGTATCTAAGAAATTTGGCGGGGGAGGGGGGGGCATGGGACTAAACATGTTAAAAGTTTTATTCAACTTTTAGGAATTTTCAACATATAGACAAAAAAGAGGAATCCCTATAAATAAAATCATCTTTTAATTAATTGCCCATTTAGGAGGAAATTTGAATTTGATTAAAATCGGATACATAATAATAATGAATGCACATGGGGGAATTACACATCGCGAGATGGATGGCATCTTCCACTACTTGTTTAAAAATTGCAGTCTCTCCAGGCCTCCAGTTTTTTTTTTTTTATTAAATAAAAGAAAGATTCAGAAAGCCTTTGCCTTCTCTATAACTACACAGTCGTGAAAGATGGAAAACGGAACAGTTTAGTGAAGTTCCAAACTTATGTCACCAATCCTCCCTTAAAAAATATTTAATCATGGGACATACAAACACAAAAAAAATTTTTATTTCAAAAAAATTTATTTTTACAAAGGCTAACAAAAAAATAAAATAAATTCAGATATAGGCCTATTAAAAATGTTCATTTATAAATATGTTTCATGTAAAACCTAGACCACTTTCCCTTCAAACTTGATAAAAATATTTTTTATTTATTAATAGCAATCATTTGGAAAATTGTTCACTGTGGCTAATATTCGCGCCTCCCTAGGGAGGCGCGCCTCACAGTGGAAAATGCTGGCTTAGTGAAATTAACTAAATCAAAAAATTTGCAAGTTGGGATTTAAAAAATCACATTTTTTGATCTAACTCCATCGCAAGTGTTTTTTTTTATCTCTTTAGTTAATCGAATAAAATCTTTTGAGGTTATATTTTTATTAGGATTGGTTCATTTTAATTTCTTTACTTCGATTGATTTATATTGTATAATGATCATTTTCTTTTAACGAACTTTTCTCATTATTTTTGTTCATTCACTGCATATAAGTCCTTTAAGCAAGGAAAAAATGGGAAGTTATCCTATTAAAAATGATTTAATATCAAATCGAAATGTCTCATTTTCCCATTTCCAACGTCACGTGAACTTAATTTATAGGCATTACGGAAGGAGAGGGAAATGGGCGGAGAAAAAACTTTTCACTTGAAAAGGGATTTTCTGGTAATTTATCATTGGTATAAAAGAATAGGATATTTTGAAATTGATGTTTTTATGTATTGTATTATATTTCAATTCAAAGGGAGTTTAAGCTTTATCCTAATGTTTATGAACGTGCGACTTAACGTGGTGGAGGCATCGTATTATACTAGAATCCCAACTGTCTGCATATGCAAATGGTTCAAAATACTATTTTACCTTTATACTTCTCTATTAAAAACAGAATATCCACAGGTGAATTGAATCAATTTACAAGTTGATACATATTTTAATTTATCAATGGATAGAAACTTATTTAACTTTGTGGAGGAAATTTGCAATAGACTAAATTCGTACTTACATTTGCGAGTTCCTTTTCAAGGTCGATTACTTTGATAAGTTCAGCTGCAGCCTCGTCCTTATCTTTGGCGCCTAGTAAAAGAGCAACCTCTGTCATATAACGATGATACGCTTGAAGATCTTGCTCGGAATTCGCCTTTAGATAATAATCACGACTTGGAAGTGCTAGGGACATTTGGTCCAACTAAAATCAAATTAAAAAAAATGAATAAATTTGAAATTAAAAATTTAGAAAATTAATATCAAAAAAGAATTTATAAATTTTATAAATTAAATGTTTAAATGGTATGGATTGAGGTTATTGAGGTTTTTAGCAATAAATATTACCATGTATATAAATGAATTCATTATTTATAATGGCGTTTATATGATTAATTAATTCGGTTTCGAACAATGTCTGGATCGTCTTATATAGTAGTGCTTCTAAAACGTTTTGAAGTCGCGGCCCACTTGGAGTTCAAGTCATTATCTGAAGTCCCCCCCCCCTGATGGGATGCCGAGAGACATATAATCTGAAACACCACTGTAACGCTGTTTTTTCGGCAAGGATGTTGAGAGGAAAAACAAAAACAAGAGTTTTTTATTTTTCCAAATGAGTTTTATTCCCAATATTAAAGGCACAAAGGCTCTTCTACTTCAGGAAACTTAACGGAGTGTAATAGAGTTTCCACTGAAGAAGAAGAGCCTTTGTGCCTTTGAAATATTAGGAATAAAACTCATTTGGAAAAATAAAAAAATAAAAAACTCTTGTTTTTCCTTCCTACATCCTTGCCGAAAAACAGAGTGACAGTGCTGTTTCGAATGTACTATAATAGATTCACTAATCAGATTTTTTGTGAAGAAAACCTTGTCGACTAGTGTAATCAGAGTATTCGTTAGAGTCATTTCTATTTATTTAATATAACCAACAGTTACAGATAAAATTTTCAGTTAACAAAGAATTCATTTAATGGGTTTTGATTCGAGAATGTGCAGATTCCTCCATTAATGTACGACTAAATGTCAAGGCGTTATTGGTGGGTGACTTTTGATTATATCGTGCAGAGCGGATCTCTTCCCTTAACGTACCTCTAATTAAGTAGACGTTAAGCGGCTGAAAAAATTAAGGTTACACTCATTTATTTTTACTTTCTCTTACCTATGTATATATGTAATATATATATAGAGAGAAAGTATTGGTTTCATGTCAAAAATTCGATGTCGAGATTTTGATGGATCTTCACGTTTTGAGGTCCCCTGAATCCAAAAAAGTGGTTTTCGCGACATGGTCTGTCTGTGGGTGTGTGGGTGTGTGTGTGTGTGGGGTGGGGTGTGTGTGTGTGTGTTCAATTTTAAGCATGAAGGAATTGAGCTATGAGGTTGAAATTTTATATTTAAGTTAAACACCCCCCGGGACCGGAAAAATAAGCTTTTAATCAAAATCGGCCAAAGAGTACTAGTACTTTACTGATGTACTTTTTCAGTTTTTTTTGATTTTCTCAAAATTTGCTCCAACGATTTTTTTTTAAATTCAAAAATCAATTATTTTTTAGATTCTCTTGAAAATGTATATTCTCATTTTGCAATTGAAATCTTCTGAAGACCACTTTACTCTTGTATTTCATAGGGAAGGATAGGAGAAATGGTTGCCATGGTAACAAAATATATTTTCCCATACTTATAAATTTTACATCTTGAATTCAATTGTACCCTACTGTCGGAAACTAAATACATGTCGACACGAAAAATCTGGTGTGACAAGCACAGTGCACAACTTTCGATTACCGAAGGTAAGAGAAAGTTGTGTGCTGTGCGCCAGTCACACCAGATTTTTTAAAATGGTGTCACTTACCATGACTCCCTTTCAGATATATGAGCCTTTATTTTTCATAGCATAAATCGTTTGCATATTTGCCTTTTTATGGTTGTTGCTTTATTTATTTCTTTACAATTATTATACCTTGTGAGTATTATATATAGTAGATGTGTCTGGGATAGAGTCAGCCAAGGAAAAATACAAAACAAATTTATACGGTCGTATTTATTATACCAGGCGGTATAAATTTGTTTTTTATTTTCCTTGGCTGACTCCATCGCATACATCTATTTATTCCTATAGATACGCTGTCATTGTCATGAAAGAAGGTAGGTTCTTGTTTGATATGGAGTAACTATAGAAATAAAATAAGCACAGCCATAAAAAGGCAAATATGATTTATTCTATGAAAAATAAAGGCCCATTAATAGCTATAAAATATCGGAAAAGGAGTCATGGTAAGTGATAGTCATTAAAACAAATGAGTGCAACCTTAACTTTTCCAACCGCTTGACATCTACCTGATCTGCTCTAAAGTGGAACTTTGAGTTTAGGCAAGCAAAATGCTTAGCTTTCTGAAGTATTATCTTAAAAGTAGCTTTTACCCTTCAGTTGCATTAAACAAAGATGATTAATTTATTTTAAAAATATTGGTTTGGTTGACTAAGCCCATGGCTTCTTTCTCGAGCAGATCAGGCACTTGTGGCGCCCACTGTACGTTAAGGAAGAAATCAGCTCTGCATCATATAATCAAAAATAACCCACCAATAACGCCTTGACCTTTAGTCGTTCATTAATAAAGATATCTTGGACATTCTCGAATCAAAACCCATCAAATAAACTGTTTGTTAACTGAAAATTTTATCTGTAACTGTTGTTTGTATTTATTTTAAGAAAACCTGAGACGCATTTTTGTCTGATTGGAGATACAGACTTCTCTTTTATCCTAGATCGAGGTGGTACATTTGTATTTATTGAACCAGCGATCTCTGATAAAAGTAGTCGATCCGATGAGATTCGTCTAGTATATAGTATTAGTCTAGTATATAAAATTACTTTGTATTTCAATTAGTATTGATTCGAGCATGGCGTGGGGAGAGAGGTTAATAATTGAAAAACCTGTATTTTATATAAGATTAGGCTACCTGTAGAATATTAACTGATGAGTTCTTGTCATCGGGGCCAACCCATTGTTCGACGAGGACCCCCGTGTTATACTCGCCCCGTAGGCGACCGATCAACGTCTCAACTGAGAAATCAGGGGGTCGCCATTCTTGACCTTGGGTCACCGGCCATCCTCCGAAGTCAGCGAGAGCACGTCTGAGGGGCTCATCCCCAAGTTGCCGGATCTGGCCTGGAAGGAGGAAAAAACAAAATGTTAACACAAGGTAAGGATTTATATTCTCACTATAGGCCTATACGCTTAAAATCACGTTCCTGAGATTGGGGAGGGAATCGTCATCATATGATTACGGGTAATTAAATATTTGAATATATATTCATTAATTCACAGGAGGTCTCCATCCCAATCTATTAACTTCTAGCCCTTAGGAACGAAATGTCTCTGTTGAACGCGAAAAAATAAAAGAAGCGTCCTAACTCTTATCTCTTTATTGATCTTTCTCAATCCTATTGTATTACATCTTGGAATTCAAAACGATATCCTTTGACAGGTGACGCCTATACACACCATCAAAATTACGGCTTTAGGCGTTAGACTTCCTTTGTATGGGTATAAGATATCAATTCAGATAAAATAAAAAGATGGAAATCAGATGAACAATTATTATATAAATTAAGTTGTATGCTGGGTCTGTGAGATTGGAGGAATTGAATAAAAGTGTAAAGGTGTTCGACAAACGCTGGTTTTATTACGGTAGGTTTTTCCTCCCGACTCCAATTATTATATAAACCTAACGATAACCTTTAGGTATCCATATTTATTTAAACTAATTTACAATGTGCATCGCCGCATTAAGCGAGTGAATAAGCCCTTTATATTTATTATTATTTGTAAAATTAGTTTGAATCAATTTTAACCGCTTAACTGAAAAAAGTTCCTTTATAGTTAATTTGGTTCAAATCGATTTATTTAGTCACGAAAATAGTAAGAAATTAGGGGGAAAAAAACTTTCTACTTTTTTTTTTGTCTACCCAAACATTTAAAATTTTCTATTTCACCCTCCACACTCTGAAAAGTTCTTCTTGTTTTAAAACTTCATTTCCCATGACCTTGACCGATTTTCTTACTAAATTAAACTCCACGTAGCTTAGCGACTCACAGTGAATAAAAGGAAATGGAGATAGCAAAAAGAAAAAAAAATTCATTTATAAAAGAAGTTGGTGTAAATAAAGATAAAAGTAAATTGCTATATTTTATTAGGGAGGGGGGGGGAATTTAAGACTATGAGGCATTTAGAATGGAAATATCAACAAAAAGGAATTTTATTTAATGCATATTATCTTAAACGTCTTAACAATGGGAAAATTTTGAATATTTATTTTATTCTTTTATCTTTTAATCTATCATAATAATACGGAAAGATATACGAATTTAAGTTTTGAACAAGAATACTATAGACCAAAAAAGATAAAGAGTTTTGTATGGGTGGATTTGAAAAGTTAATTATAAAAATAAAAAGTAATTAAAACTTTTCAAAAAAGCATGGGCGCAAATATTTAATTTGCCGTTAATGATATTTTAGGGTTCAACGAGTGGCCACAAATATAAAGTTATTTTCCCATTTTTTTTTTAGAGCAGCTCTTTTAAATTTTTAATTTTATGCCTTTTATTCGTATTTATTTTTTTCAACATTAAAGAGTTGAAATGCAATCATTAAAAATTCCAAAGTTAAAAAATTTTTATTTTTTTTGAAATAGGATTTTTGTAGCTTTTGAACTAGCACTTAGGCAGGGGTGGGCAAATACTTTTAAGCCGGCTTTTGCCCACCCCTGCTCTTAGGGAAGGTTTTGAAAAATTATCTAGATGTTGGCCAAAGACAGACACTCTTGTAAGAGAGAAAATAAAAACATTTTTGTTTGCCATCGTATAAAATCGAATGTTTCTTGAGGGAAAAAGAAAAAGCGTTAAAAAAAAATTCAAATCTGATCCAGTTTTTGAGGGTTAAAGATTGAGGAACCTAGGCAACACTCAAATTGTATGTCTGTCTCTTCCTTCTATATTTTCAACAGGAGTCAGACCGTGCGCGGGCCGGCCTGTTCTATCCTTCCCGGTTGCAAAAACACATGATAAGGAGGGAAGGAGAGAAAGAGTAGGTCCGCCGTCCCCG
Organism: Euborellia annulipes; assembly: GCA_023213315.1. Taxonomy (NCBI): domain Eukaryota; kingdom Metazoa; phylum Arthropoda; class Insecta; order Dermaptera; family Anisolabididae; genus Euborellia; species Euborellia annulipes. The sequence goes on along the minus strand of JAKCPI010007132.1, from coordinate 61,319 downwards.
TTTAGAGGGAATAAGGCGAGGATAGAAGAAGAAGCTCAAGAAACATTGTGTGAATCAGTGGCGCAACCAGGGGGGGGGGGGGGGGTTTGGGGTTTTAACCCCACTCCAAACAGAGACGTCATTTGTAGGGGAGCAAATCCTGGTTGCGCCACTGGTGTGAATTGTTATTATCTAGAGAAAATTAACAAATGTGCAAATAAGTGAGTGGTCTATCTCTCAGAAACCAAAGTATGAATTTATGCTTCCATAATATTATGGCCCTTTAAGTTAAAAAAATTATTTTTTCAAGCATCTTTAGTTTATAAACAAAAAGAACATAGACAGACAATTTATTGATATTATTAGGAAGGGCCAGGTTTCCTATGCAAGGAAATTCTATATTATCTAAGATGGTAAAAACTGAATAATATAAAAGTGTATTTGAATATTTATGAAGGTTTTTACATAGAGAGAGAAATTCAGCATCTCATGTGTAAGTTTAGAAGAGGGGCACTTTAACTATACCCATGTGTTGAAACGAAATATTCAAATTTGATAGCCTTATTCAATATCTATTTGTTTTTTTAATGAACCAACAAAATGATATTTTTTACATATTCTCTAATTATTATATGTTCTTGGCTTGGATCTGTCCCATATGTCAAATAAAACACTGAGTGTTTGGGTTAAATTTAAATTTGTGCTCCCATCTTGTAAGTAAATGGGAACCATAAGTTACTTAACATTTCTTCTACTCCCTTTATGTTCATTCCCCTTCTTATCACGCAATAATCAGGCCTTTTGATGAGCCGGGTTGATATTTTTTTCGGTCTCATCTGGCTCTGATATCCTGAATAATAGCAATAAATGGAGAGGCTTTGTTTTGCTTATGATGATATAAATATATATCTATATATTTGAACATTTAGAAAGCAAACGAACACGAGTGACAGTAAAGCATTAGATAAAATGTTATTTCAAATAAATTTTTAGAGTCAATAAACCAAAATTACTTCTTATTAAAGAGAAAGGGCAACTATAATTTCTTCACAGATTCACAATGAGATTAAAATATTTATAATGAAAATCTTTCTCAATAAAAAAATCTTCAACTAATATCAGCAGACTACAGGGGCGTATTTAGGGGGGGGGGGCCCCCCGAATTTCCCAAACACATATACATATATAGGGATATCAGACATCAGCGCAACAAATTTTTCCGCAGGATGGACAACTTTGGTTCCGCAATAGAAAAAATGTTCCTCAAAAAATTTCGTGTGAAAAAAGTATAGTTTCTTAAAAAAAAATTTCCTCAGAAAAATTTTTAGTTCGGCCCCCCCCCGAAAAATTTCTATACCCCCTGGCAGACTATGTTAGTAAAATTAAAGTGATCGAAAAAAAGTCGAAAATGAATTAATTTAATGGTCGAACAATGTCTTTAAAAGTTTCTTTGAGACCATTTAAGTTGTTTTCAGCTTGGATGTTTTACGGTAATTTTATCTAATAGTCCCTCTGAATGGCTATTTCAATACTAAGGTAGAGAGTGAGCATAAACTTGTATTGTTTTAATGTAATATGGACAATTTTTAGGTAAAAGTATTAATTTGTTAAGTCGAAAGGTTACACAAAAGGGTTAAAATAATAATAATAAAATCTGTTCTCTTTATGATGATAATGTAAGCTACATTAATTTCATTTTCAAATAATAAAACTGTTTAATTTTTGTCTACATATTAATATAGACGTAAGTCATTAACGAGTATGAACTGGTATGAACAAGTAAATATAACATAGGCCTATATAAAATTTAATCTATTTAAAAAAAAAAAATTGAAATCAAGTAAAATATTATATTCTTTAGTTTTATGTAAAATAATATTATATTAACGTTGGTTGAAGAGTTTAACTAAGGTCAAAATGGACTAACGACACAAGATTAGTATTGAGCAATGGTGACAAACACATAATATGGTACGTATGGACATTTTAATGGTAGATAAAAAAATGTTTCATCTTAAAAATAGGAAGATAAAATTTAGGGAAAATAAAGTGTCAATTAAGCCGGAGAGCAAAAAAAATAAATAAATAAACGATGGCATCAAATCATATAAGGACAACAACACTGAAATTGACTAATTTTCTAATTATAATATGAATTATAATCATAAAATTACTAAAGAATATAATAAACGAATAATTGGAAATAGTGAATTTAAATTACCTATGTAAATTGATTGAAAAACGAGAGAGCTGATAGGAAGGTCGACTGGCTGGCATCATGGCTGACTATGAACTGAGAGAGCGTCGGTTTTTTGACGATAAGCGACGTGGATTGATACATCACAAGGGCCACCCCACTACTAAGCTAAGATGGCGCATTGTCTTCTCTAATAAGCTGGTGAATTTTGGCGTCTAAAAATCTAATCCTTCTGATTGGCTAATTAAGTAAGTGGGGAAATGGGCTGCAGGGAAGGGGAAGGGAGGGATGGAGTGAGGGAGAGTAAATGAAAGTAGGAGAGGGAAGGAGAAGAGAATAATAAAAAAATATAAACTTTTTAAAATAAAAGGAGTGAAGGGGTGGGGTGTGGAGAGAGCTAATATTTTTAGGCCTATTCTTTCCTATAAAAATATATATAGTCAATAAAGTGTAGTGGCAACACCGGCTATCAAATTTTTACTTTCTCTTACCTCTATATATGTCAATATATATAGAGAGAAAGTATTGGATTCATGTCAAAAATTCGTTGTCGAAATTTTGACGGATATACACGTTTTGAAGTCCCCTGAATCCAAAAAAGTGGTTTTTGCGACAGTCTGTCTGTGTGTGTGTGAACAAAATATCTCAAGAACGAAAAGACCTAGGAGGTTGAAATTTTATATTTAAGTTAGGCACCCCCATGGGACGTGACACGAAGCTTCTAGAACAAAATCGACCAAATAGTACTAGTACTTTACTGATGCACTTTTTCAGTTTTTTTCGATTTTCTCTAAATTCGCTCCAACGATTTTGATTAAAATTCAAAATCAATTATTTTTTAAATGCTTTTTAAAATGTATATTCTCATTTTGTCATTGATATCTTCTCAAGACCACTTTACATTTGTACTTAATAGGAAAGAGAAATGGTTACTATGGTAACAAAATATAAATATTTTCCCATACTTCTAAATTTTACATCTTTAAATTCGAATGTCCCATACTTTTGGAAACTAAATATGAGTGTGACAAGCACAGAACACAGCTTTCGATTATCGAAGGTAAGAGGCGACTATCATACCAGATTTTTTGGTTTATAAATTGATAATTTTTTTTCCATTTCTCATAGGCGCAAAAATAGGCGTTTAAATTGATAATTAATATAATTTATAAAAATCTGGTGTGACTGGTCGCACAGCACAGAACTTTCTCTTACCTTCGGTAATCGAAAGTTGTGTTCTGTGCTCTTGAAACACCAGATTTTTTGTGTCGACATATTTGTATTTAGTTTCCACCGACATACATGTATTTAGCCGTGTATCCACTAAGCGCTCCTGGCGCGCGTGCCATGTATTACCGCGCCGAGAGCGGGTTTCGAGTTACGCGTTCCAAATATTTCAACTGTATCCACTAAACGCGGCTGGCGCGCGTGCCAGTTTTTTAGTGTTTGATCGTTCAAGATGCAGGTCAGTCGTGTTCGAAACAGTGGCGGATCCAGAGGAGTTTCTGGGGGGGGAATCTGGTGTGACTGGTCGCACAGCACCACGACTTTCTCTTACCCTTCGGTAATCGAAAGTTGTGTTCTGTGCTTGTCACGACATATATTTAGTTTCCGCCGATATATTAGAATTCAAGATGTAAAATTTATAAGTATGGGAAAAGCCCCGGGTGTGGCGTAGTAGGTAGCGTGCCTACCTCCTATACCAAACGTCGCGGGTTCGGACCCAGGCAGTCCGACGATTTTATTTAAGCCATTTGGATACCAGATGACTTAAATAGAAATGCCTGAACCCCAAATTGATATATTAATTACAACGGTTATCGTCAAAGTCTTAAATGGCCTAAGTTGCCGAAAAGACTGTGTGAATGTGTGTGTGAGTGTGAGTGTGAATGAGAAAAAAGTGTGCAATGTTTAAAAAAAAAAAAAAAAAAGTATGGGAAAATATTTATATTTTGTTACCATGACAACCATTTCTCCTTTTTTCTATGAAGTACTGTGAGGGACAATATTAAGTCCCACCCATGCGTTTTCTACTTGTGATTATTTCATTGTTTTTAAAAAATATTATATATTTTTTAATGGTAACTTCCATGGTTCAAACCTAGAAAATTTCCAATAAAGATTTTCATTTTCTTTTATAAAAACAATGAAATAATCACAAGTAAAAAACGTAATTGATTTATGAATTTTAATCAAAATCGTTAGAGCGAATTTGAGAAAATCGAAGAAAACTGAAAAACTACATCACTAAAGTACTAGTACTTTTTGGCGGATTTTAATTAAAAGCTTATTTTCATGCTCTAAATGGGTGTTAAACTTAAATATAGCCGGGGGCCTGGCAACGGAGAAGATCAACAGTCACCACAATCGTTGAGGTTAAGTGATGCCGCGGCGAAAGCTCGGGATTGGTGACCCCTAGCAATCAGCGTGTGGAACGCCCCCCCGGTTGCCATCGGTATAATGTATATGAAAATTTATATAATAAATAAATAACCCCTAAATGGCCTCTGTAGCCGAAAAGGGTTAAAAAAAAAAAAAAAAAAAAAAACTTAAATATAAAATTTCAACCTCCTAGCTCTATTCCTTCATTTGAACACAGACAGACAGGCAGACCATGTTGCGAAAACGACTTTTTAGGATTCAGGGAACATCAAAACGTGTATATCCATCAAAATCTCGACATCGAATTTTTTACATGAATCCAATACTTTCTCTCTCTATATATTAACATATATAGGTAAGTAAGAGAAAGCAATAGAGATTGTCAACAATAGCATAGCTAACCACCATATTAGACTATGATCATTTTTATACACTAAAGAAACGCTAATTTAATGAAATTTGTAAAAGAGAGGTAAAGATAAATTTAGCAAATAAAAAAGTATGAAAAGAAAAAGAGTTAGAAGAGGAGGAGCAAGGAGATAAATAGGTGTCCACAAAAAAGACCTTAGAAAGGACCTGTCCTATTCCACCCTCAAACATATTTTTTCTCAAACAGAGAGAGAGAGAGAGTGAAGATGAATTATCATCAAAAAATATTTATATACAAAAGATAATTAAATCGATTAGTATAATATTTGTAACTATAAGAGGAGTCATGGAATTTATTTGATGTTGTAGAGGAGGGGTGGCTAACCCAAATGAACTTGAATGCCACTTTGGAAATGCTCCGAGGGCCGTATATAAAATTATATGTCCTCATATTAGTTTTAGACCCACTATAGACATTTTTCCCCAGGTAAAAAAATAAAATAAATATATTGCAAGGAGTAGTGGCTGAATGTATAATTTATAATGAAGAGATAAAGGCAGCCACAAAATAAAGAAAATATTTTTTTTTTGCTTTATTGAATAACAATGTCAACAACGTTCGGCAGATTCTTCCGGCCTTCATCAGGACATGTGTTTTATTTGCATTAAGAAGGGCTCCATAACAATTCACATCTTATCTACTGTTTATCTTGCTTGTATGGTTGAAGACAGTAAATACACTTCTCATCTGCGCTGCCTCGTTGCCTCAGCTACTATCCCCAATTCTATCTAACTATTCTTGCAGGGCCGGATCTAGGGGAGGGCAGTGGATGCGTGCCCCGGGCGGCAGATATCAGGGGGCGGCAATTAAAGAAAGATTTACTAAAAAAAGGTAAAATGATATGAATTTTGTATAGAAAATTTTAAGGAGGGGGCGACAAATTAAATTTTGCCCCCCCCCTAAAAATCTCGTAGTTCCGGCCCTGTATTCTTGCTCGTCCTTGGACCTTAGTACAGTGGTAGAGTATCCGCCTCTTGTGCTAGATGTCTATATAATATCCCGTGGGCTAATTAGGATAGAATAAAGACATGCGCCTTGAATTCTGATTCTAAAGATAGGTATTTAACAAATGTGTGAATAGTTTAGTAAAATCTGAATAGAGGTATTCATTAAATATTAATATCTTATTCAAATGAATAGATCTCGAAAATTATTTAAATTAAATTTTTTTATTTATTTAATTAATTTCTAAAGAACTCTGCCATATTTCGGTTTTCGAGATGAGCTCTCTATTTGTTTTACTTTTTCATATTTTTAATTCTTAAAGTCTCTAAAGAGACTTATTTGACAAAAACAGACTTTTTACCGACTATATGGCTAAAAAAGAATAGACTTTTTTTCCGAAAATAAGAGACTTTTCCGCTCTCTAGTGATGATCACTCTTGAACCAGAAGTCATGTCAGCTGACGAATGATCGCACCTATTTCAGGAGCTACCAAGAGCCCCACTAAGCTAAGCTAGTGGCAAACAAAACATGTCCTGAAGAAGGATCGGCCGAAACGTCGAAATTGTTGTTCAATAAAAGCAAAATAAATTTTTGTTTTCTTTATTTTGCTGTCGCTGTCTTTATCTCTTTATTATAAAATAAATATATTTTGTAAAAGTGTGATGGGCTGTAAAAATGTTCAAAGGAGGGCCGCGGGTTGGCCACCCCTGTTGTAGACATAATACAAAAGGGTGCATAATATAATTTCGTTACGAAAATCGCAGCGGTACTCTCTAAAATCGCATGACCTAAATTGCCTTAGAAACTACTGGATAAGGGCTAAAGCCATAAAATTTTTTTTATTTTGTAGATAATCTTAACAAGTTATTCTAACAATTAACGGGGCCCCAGCGAGCAAAGCCCGACGCAGCCTAGTTATTAATATAAGCTTTTATTAATAATTAAAATTTATAAATTAATTTTTTTGATATACGGATGGTTGAAATAAAATATATATGAATATTAAAATGAATATATATTTGTCCTCTTTTCACGCTTAAATCAATCAATTGATTTTCAAATCACTAAATGGTTGGTTGATGCGAATATGAAAAGGGCTATTAAAATCATTAAAAATAAAACTCTAAAAAGAGGAAGGATATGATTACTAATTTATGAAAATTTAAAAAAAAACACATTATCTCTATCGAATTAATTATTTTTTAAAGTTAATTGACGTTTTTTTTTTTTTTACTTCACTTCCTTGTTTGAAATTATTTTTAAATTCATTGTTAATATGAATTTATGAATCTCGGAAAATATTGTTAGTTTAAAGGGAAAGTGATATGACTAAAATTGTTATGAAACCCCGGATGGGGTCAGGCCTAAATAGTCAAGCGAGAGAGAGAGAGCGAGAGAGAAAGGGAGAGAAGATAGGGCTTTAATGCAACTCGGGGACCAGTTCAAAACGTGATTTCCTGGTAAAATCGGAAAATTGAACTTTTGCATGAATATTATTAAATTTCCATAGTAATACTATATCTAAATAATACAAAATCCCTCTCTCTTACTTATTTAATTGTAATGGAAGCAAGAGCGGATCCAGAGGAGTTTCTCGGGGGAGGAGAGGGGGGTAATGTCATTGGTCTGGTTGCACAGGTATATTTTTTTAAAAGGGCGAGTGCTTAAGCTATAGGTTCTCAACGTAGGCGTTTGAGATTTTCGAGGGGGGGGCAGCAGACCCAGAGAAAATTAGGGAGCATTGAGATGGCGTAGAAGGGGCTTAGGCAGATTAAAAAATATAGTCTAAAAAAGGCAAAAAAAAAATACACGCTAATCACGTACTAAAGTAAAGTAAAAATTAATATTTAATTTTTAATTATTGTAGGTTTTTTTGTTATTGTAGGTTTTGTATTCATTTTTATAAAATGGATTTAGTATTGTAGTGATGTTGGTAATTAAAAAGAAAAATCGGCTTCATGTTACTGAACCCGACTTACGGTTGTATCAAGTCTGATTTTAACAAACTCCATAAAATACAAAAAATTCAACCTTCTCATTCATAATGCCATAAAAGTATGTCTTTTGAATAATTAATAAAAATATTCCTCAATATAACTAAGTATGCGTTTTAATTGATCCCATTCAAACATTCTTCTTCCATTCTTCATTTTAAACTCAGAAATAGGATAGGGGTCATATCCTATCTTACGACTATTATTTAATAGGCCTATTACATGTTTAAATATAATCGTGGCAATAGCAAATTTATTCTTGCTCACTGATTGCAATTGCAAAATTTTAAAGTTTTAAATTTCCCTCTCTGACTTAGTTTTACATTTCCCTCTTTAACTTAACGTCCTTTTATTCTGGCCAATCAGCCCATACACACAGGGACAGGAAGTCAAAGGCAGGTGCAAGGGCGGATACGGGGGAAGGGGGTAAAAAGGGTAATTACCCCCCCCCCCCCCGAGATTTTTTTCGAAAAAAAAAAAAATTATTTTTAATGTAAAATTTTAAAAATTAATACTTAAAAATTTGATTTGTATTTAAATTTTGACAAACAAGTACAGAATGCGCCTTGAAATTACCGAAATTAAGAAAAGATTGTGTGCTGTGCAACCAGTCACACCAGATTACGCCCCCCCCCCCCGAGAAACAACTCTGGATCCGCCCTTGGGCTAGTGTATTATAAATAGTAATGAATAGTAATGATGATAATCCAAATCGCCTGTTAGTTATGCAACCAAAATAAAGATCTGTTAGTTGTGTTATATAGGTAACAGGGGTATGTAATAAAAAGGTTTATTCTAAAAAAAAATAACAAAAGGACCAAATATAATTTATATTTCTCCCTATCCTAAAGATCCTGGTCTAATACATACTCGGTATATAGGAAAGAGGTAGTAAAAATCAAATAAATTTTTGATGTTATTTCCTAAATTTTTAATAGTATTAACTGTTACATTAATAAAGGCTGGCATAAAAGGGAATAGCCTTAGATCGGGTAACTCGTGGTTGCCATCCACGTACTCACAAGATGTGAGGGGAAACAAAAAATGTGCGAGTAATAAAGTTCCGAATTTTCATTTATGAAGGATCACAAAATTACGTGTCTTGTTTGGATAAGATATCAAATGCTTCGCACGAATGTGAACTAAAAGGTTTTTATTTTTTTTTTTTACCTAGAAGCTGGCTACCGTTAATAATCGACATCTCCACATTAATTCATGCAAAATTCCAACATTGAATTCTGAATATTTCTTTTTTTTTATAAAAACCAAAGCTCTTTTTTTTCATGAAAAAAGTACAACTTAATATAATATTTGCCCTTTTTTTATTTGACTGGCAAAGAACCTAATTTCGAATTTACATTTTGTATTTTTTTTTTTAAATTGTTTATTCTTTCCTTTTTTTTGTCTCTGTCTCTTTTTTTTTTGGACGTTTCCAAATTAAATAATTTCAAACCATGAGACTCTTTTCCATCACAATCGTTGTTAACATTTTAAAATTAAATTCCAGTCGGTTCATTTATCCTAACTAAGAACATTTTTTTTTTTTTATAAAAGCGAATTTGCAAATAAAAATAAATAAAAGGGAGGAGATCAAGAAAATAATAAAACCCGATGAAGAAGAGAGAATTTTGATGCAATTCAATTTGCAGGCTTACTTGCTAAAATAGCAAGAGATTAGATTTGCACAGAATTAAGCTGACTAAGATTGGGTGGGATGCAAACTTTGGTATTCTATTTGCATTAAGAACAGAAAATTAATTTATTATATAAAGTTGAGTAAATATATGCAAAAAAAAAAAATGTTTTCATTTCACACGTACATCATCTTTTTCCTTTTTCATATAGCTATATGTTATATAATAAAAGGCAAGAAAGGATCTTTTCTCTCTCTCTCCTTTTTTGTTGTTTTTCCTATATGGACGTCTTTATTTTGGGAGTTATAGCCTTGGGATCTCGAATAAAAAATTCTTAATAATTCGGGGTTAACACCGCAAAGGGATCTCACCTCTAAAACCTTTTGTAGAGAAAATATTTTTTCATTTTATTCTGTATTTCTATGATTATTTTTTTAACCCAAAAAATGTTTTCATATTTCTTTATTAAAGTCGTTGATAGGGTTCATTGACAAAGAGAGAAGGAATTTTCAAGACTAGTTATTTCAAATTTTTTTTTCTACTCCCTGGTGAAACCTTATTTGTAGCAAGATAATAAAGTTGGGTAGTTGTAGTGGAATTTTATCATCATTTATAATCTTTATTTATGGAAATATTTTGAAAGTCAACGCCATTTATTCTCATTTTGATAAAATTTTAGAGAAGGGTTCATTAAAAAGGATGGTTTGAGAAGAGGCCACCAAAACCAAGCCAAAGCATCCCCCCCCCCGCAAGGGCTCTGATTTTTTAAAAATTTTATATTCTTAAATAAAATATTTCAAAATATATCTACGAGTATATAAACTGTACAAAATTAAACAATTAATTTAATTAAATCTCTTTTCACCAAATTTGAGTATCTATTTGTAAGTAAATTTTAAGAGTTGTCCCCCTCCCCCCACCCAAGAAAAAGTTGAAATGACGCCACTGTATTACCCCAAAAGCAGTGGCGGATCCAAAGGTGTTTCTCGGGGGGAGGGGGAGGGGGGTAATCTGGAGTGACTGGTCGCACAGCACACATGTTTTTTCTTAATTTCGGTAATTTAAAGGCGCACAGTGGCGTAGTGAGCTTAACTCGCACCCGGGGCACAATAACTTTTTAGCGCCCCCCCCATTCGAAAACCATATAATATTATATATAAAATATACAAAATTATTAAAATTATTATATTACACTAGCACTAAATTTAAAATATATTTTCCAGAAATTCATTATAATAAAAATAAAAATTATCCAGCAATTTTTTGTTTTGCGGACCATTTGGCGCCCCTTTGTGAGTAGCGCCCGGGGCATGATGACCTCCCTTGCTCCCCCTCGCTAAGCCACTGAAGGCGCATTCTGTACTTGTTTGCCAGAATATAAATATAAATCAAATTTTTAAGTAAAAATTATTTAGAATATGTGAGGTTTCACTAAGTTAACTTAAATATGTTTCACCCATTTGGATACCAGATGGCTTAAATAGAAATGCCTGAACCCACAATAGATTAATATATATTACAACGGTTATCGTCAAAGTCTTATATGGCCTAAGTTGTCGAAAAGACTGTGTGAATGTGTGTGTGAGTGTGAGTGTGAATGAGAAAAAAGTGTAAAAAAAAAAAAATATGTTTCACGGAAAACCTACACCACTTTCCTTCCAAACTATAAATTTTTAAGTATTAATTTTTAAAATTTTACATTAAAAATACTTTTTTTTTCGAAAAAAAAGTATTTTTTTCAAATCTCAGGGGGGAGTAATTACCCCCTTTACCCCCCCCCCCTTGTATCCGTCCTTGCCCAAAAGTCGATGCGGAATTTTCTTTGATTATGAATATTAGGAGGCGATTAGCCGATGGAATAAAGCAGTTTAGCTTATAATTCTGAGTTCAAGACAACTTGAACTCAAATTCATCTCATGGCGAAAAATTATCTAATTCTATTTTGAAATGTCTCCTTGGAAGGAAACGGGAACCCTCCTCAGTATTAATTCCATGAAAGTTACTCCAGAAAATAACCAAAAGGTGTCAAATTGTCAAATAAATAATGACTGAAGAGATGAATATTACATATATTGACACATTAGTGTACAAATTATTTTCATTTCCGTCGCCTTATTTTAAGTAAAATTTTGTCACGACTCCTAAGTTCCCATTAGTCAAATCTGACGCTTTTTGAGAAAAAATCATATATATTTTTAAATTGTCAAATAAATTTCTTTGAACTAAAACCACACAAAAAATTTTCAATAACCCACGGTTTTGCACTCCACAGATATAATACAGTGTACCAGGGGTATATCCAAATTGAAATAAAAATAAAAAAAAAGTTTGTTAAAATAATAAAAATTATCATTGATTCAGCTATGGTTCTCAGTTTAGTTATTGGAGAAACACACCTCAAAATCGACCTCTGGCCTTATCTATCGGAACTTAGTTATTTCCTATCTCTAAGCTATATCTATTTCCATTTCGGGCGCACAAAGCTCCTAGTAATGTAATAGGGAGGGAATTTTATCAGTTTGGAATCCGAGTATTACATTAATTACTAAGCCGTGTTCTAGTGATCTAAGGAGGGGAGGAGCAGTGGCCCCACCCCCTTAAATAAAAAATTCATAAAAATTGACAAAATCAGATTTTTTAATATTGAATGTTCGATAATGGAAACGAATAAATGATTATTTTTAATTAATTTAATTTTATTTTATTTGAGGCCTTTTTCGGCATCGGAGGTCATTTAGATCCCACTATTTCAATTGATTGGTAGCCAATTCAAATGAAATAAATTTGTATCGCATGAGACGGGATGGGAACCCTTGACTCATTGCACAAGTGACAGAATCTCTACCACTGAGCCTTGGCCCAAGGACATTTATATTTTTATTATTTACTCAAATCGTTCCATTTCGTACATAAATAAAAGGATGAGGCTATTTGCACATACTGTATGTATAGGCAATAACTTGCTGATGACTCAAAATGAGTCCGGGTGAGCCTAATTTGAAAATTTAAATAACAGCCAATTTTGATAAAATTTGGAATATAAGCTCAGAGCATAGGCATAGCCACGGGGGATGGTTTTGGGGTTCAAACCCTCCATGAGACCCAAGCCATGACTAGATATTTAAGCTCTATAATACAAATTATATTTCATATACAATAGGATAAGTATAATATAATAATTTATTCTTAGAAACGATGTAACACCTGTTTGTTCACTATTTTAAAATTTCTTCTGTAATTTTTTTTAGGTATTTCGCTGTTGTTCGGCGGGATCTAGAGAATTGTCGGAAGATTTAATCAAACCACCAATTCGTATCAGAGTCAATTTTATTGGTTAACGAGGATGCAACCTGTTCGTTTCAGCCGACAAAAACTTGTATAATTAACAATCAAAAATATTTGTTTTGACATTTTAAAAAATTCTTGTTTATATATACCCCCCCCCTAAGTTCATCATTGATGAAGAGACAAATATGGTTCTGATGAAGGCCTATTGTCGGCCGAAACGAACAGGATGCATCCTCGTTAACCAATAAAATTGTCTCTGATACGAATTGGTGGTTTAATTAAATCTTCCGACAATTCCCTAGATCCCGCCGAACAACAGCGAATACCTAAAAAAAAAAAAAACTACAGAAGAAATTTTAATATAATAATTTACTCTAGCAAAAAAACCAAAATGATGCCTCAAAAACAATTTTGTATCTCAAATTTTGCGCATCTTATAAGCTAATTGCACTGCTTTGTATTTTATACAAATAATTTAGGTATAATACATAATCTCATTTTGTCATTGAAATCTTCTCAAGACCACTTTACTTTTGTACTTCCCAATAGAAAAGAGAAATGGTTGCTATGGTAACAAAATATAAATATTTTCCCATATTTATAAATTTTACATCTTGAAAATCGAATGTACCGTACTGTCGGAAACTAAATACATGTCGACACAAAAAATCTGCTGTGACAAGCAGAGTATACAACTTTCGATTACCGAAGGGTAAGAGAAAGTTGTGTGCTGTGCGACCAGTCACATCGGATTTTTTTATTGGTGAAAGTTTCTTAGAACAATAATGTAGAATAGGTAGGCTTTAGGGGCGATCATACAAAAAGTTTTTTTATTAATGCTAATTTGAATAAGAAAATGAATCATTAACTTATTTCCCCAAATACTTTCCCTTATTTAAATGCGCCATTGCCTTTCCTCTTCCCTACATCAGATATTTCGACCCCATCCCTCTTAACAAAGTTCGGGGACCGCCACTGGCTATATTTTATATAATATTATTATATAATCACGGAAAAAAAATTTAATTCGTATGTTTTGTGTTATTCGCAAATATTGCACAAATTCAATCTAAAGGAATTATATTTTTAATTTTTTTTTAAATTTTTTCTCTTGAGCTTAAATTAATTTTCTATTTTTTACTCTGTATTATTTAATCTCATTTTTTTATTTGTTTGCCAAATGATAGAAGTAAATTTAAAAAAAAAAGTAAATATTTAATTTTTTTTTTTGTTTAATCTTTTATCTATATTTTTCATTTATCCCCGTGTAGATGAGAGTATATACGATATACACAAAATTTTAAACAACTTTTTCTCCTAGATTAAAAAAAAAAGATTGTTAATCAAAAAGAAGGTTTTATTGACGGCCTTGGCCATGGGCGAACAACAACAAAGCTAAAAATTTATCGCCTAGAAAATTTATGCAGAATTTATGTAGTCTGTAATCGACAAAGGAAGAATATAATATACATAAAGGAACTACTTTGATATACTATTATCGATTAACTTCCCGACTTCTTTTCGTTTTAGTCTTAATTTATAATTAGAGTGGAACAAGTTTTCAGGCAATAAAGAAATGTATTTAAAGAATGAAAAAAAAAAAATAATTCTGCCCCATTGAGAATCAAAGAAATTTTCCCTTTATTATGGAAATTTATAATCAATTTAATGAAAATTAAATATTTAGCATGGAGAGGCATCATCAAGTGGATGGTAGAGGCAGGGTAGAAGGATGACACATAGCAAACGTTTAAGGTACGCGTCTCGAAAAGCCGTTAGAACATGATTGACTACCGAGTTACTAGAGGCGGCAAGAGATGGCGTTAGTTTTTCCCATAGGAAAACAAGAGATTTATTCCATTTCATTTGAAAGATTCCAGCTAATTAATTAAGGGTAAAAAGTTAATTATTTTTTAACACAACGATTACTAATTTAATTATCTATAACACTGGTTTCCAAACTTTATGTTACCACGCCTCCCTTAAAAATATTTAATCTTATGACGCCCCCTCACCTATACATTTAATAAAATAATACAAAAACAAAAATTTTTAATACCTCAAAGCGTGTATATCCATCACAATCTCGAATTTTTGACATGAATCCAATACTTTCTCTCTATATATATGTATATTAAATTATACATATAGGTAAGAGAAAGTAAAAATTCAAATCCGAATTGAGATTAGTTCTATATACAAAAAGATGCGTTAACTCACCCCAGTAAAATTCTAAGTGGACTAATCATATCTTACTTTTCTACCTAATGAAAAAAATCTGCAAGGGATTCGATGGGTTCCTAAGCTACCCAGTGTTATTATTATCTCTATATGAGAGTTTCGAAATCTTCAAAAATTAATTCCGCCCCAGTAATAAGAAATTTTAGAATGACATTAAAATGTTTCTACTCCACTATGATATTTGCTAAATATTGAATAGAAATTTTAACTCAAACGGAATGCACTTATTTTTTAGTAAAAGTATTAAAAAAACATTAATATTGGGCATTATAGGGGATGGGGCATTAACCCCCCTGGTTAATGCCTTCATACCCCCCCCCCCCTCTTAAGGAAATGCCAGCCCTCACCGCGAAATTACTCACAAAATAATTTGAATACATTTATAAATAATTATTTTTATTTTATTTTTAATTTCCAACCCTTAATCCACCCCTGTGTAAAAGTAAAAAGTCTTATATGGCCTGAGTTGCCGAAAAGACTGTGTGAATGTGTATGTGAGTGTGAATGAGAAAAAAAAAATAATGATAAAAAATAAAAAAATAATTTTTTTTTTTTTCAATGATACCTACACTCCCCCTCCCCCTTATATTCTCCCTCTACCCTTAGTGAAATACAAAATATTTAATTTCATATTCAAAAGAATCGTTTTTTGCAGTCAAATTATTTGTTTCTATCATTTTTTTTTTCAACGATAAAATGCATAATAATTACCTTTAATAAGACACTCAAGAGGGTGTGCTGGTTGACGGTGAGGTCGGGGTGGGTTACACTATATTAATTATTCACTTTGATTCACTTTAAACACAAAAAAGAGAGAAGCGCCTGCAGCTTGGCAACGCACTCGACTGAACGAGAGATTCGCCTCTCTTATCTCTTTGTATAGGAATAAAACAGATGAAAAAAACAATTCCCTTTTTATTAAAAGTAAAAAAAATACCTTTTTCTCTAATCTAACTATATTTATAGATGGAAAAGAATGTCAACAAGTGATTTGGAATATTCCAAGGCCTTTCTTAAATAATCAACCCTTCATCCCCCCTAATCAAAATAATAATCAACGCTATTTTTTGAATGTTTTCTATTTATTTGGCTTCGATTTAGCTAAAATAAAAAACATTTTTTTTTAATTTTTCAACCCCTTATCCAATCCTAAAATATAAAATAATCAACAATGCTATCGCCTTCGGCGAGCTTCGCGTCTAGTCAGAAAGAAATTAAAACCCTGAAAAACTTCCCTGGATCCGCCTTTGGGTTTTACACATAGTAGGTTAAATTTTCTAGAATGTGTCTTACTTTAGGCCAGTGGTTTCCAAACTTTATGTTACAACGCCTCTCTTAAAAATATTTATGACGCCCCCCCCCCCCCCCACACATTTAATAAAATAATACAAAAACAAAAATTTTTAATACTAAAAAATATAAATTTATATAAAAATATTTTTTTATTTATTCATATTTATTATTTTAATTAAAAACTCCGTCCCAGAATCTTCTAAATTATTTTATTATTTTATTTATAAAACTAGCAATCAATTGGGAAATTGATCTTGGTGGCCAATATTCGCGCCTCCCCTTAGACTAGTCCGCGCCTCCCTAGGGAGGCGCGCCTCACAGTTTGGAAAACGCTGATCTATAAGATATAGAGCGAATTTTTTAAAAATATCTTTTATTTAATGCGATTGATCTAAAAAAAAAATTTATTTCTTGGAAAATCAAAAAACGGGCATCTATAAGTTGTAGATATTTTATATAGTTTTAATTTTAAAAAAATTTGGGGTCGATATCTACAAAATTGTGGCCGCTGGGATCTCCCAAAATTAGCACCCCGAGACGCGCACCTTAAAAATTTTATTGGACCAACACGTGGGAATTTTTACCAATTTTCAATTCTCGCAAAATTTTTTTCTACAATTTAAGACAAAAAAAAAGATCCGACTGTGTCTTTTATTCCAGACAAATACTAGAGTAGTTGATAAAAGAAATTTCATTTATTTAATTGCTTTTTTGGGGAGACAGCAAAAAATTTGTAAAATAAACTCTGTTAGGGTAATAAAAATCAATAATAAATTAAAATTTTATGTATGCATCAAATATCAAAGTATTTTGCCTATATATCTATTCATCACAAAAAATGTCATTAATTGAAAAGGGGTAGCGAATATAAAATGTTTGGGATACGCAACCTTTTATGATATTGAATGAAGGTCGCATAGAAAAAATTTATATATTTTCTGGAACGTGATCATTTTTTACTTTTTTTTACCTATAGAGAGAAAGTATTACATTGATGCCAAAAATTCGATGTCGATAATTTGATGGAAACAAACTTTTGAGGCTCCATGAGTCCAAAAAAAGTCGGTCTCACAAAATCTGACTGTTCAAAATAAAGCAAGAAAGAATCTAACAACGAGAATGAAATTTTATATTTAAATTAGATATCATCCTGACACGCGAAAATAAGTTTTTATTAATAAAAATAAACTCGGTACTAGTACTGATAAAACTTATCAATTATTTCGATTTTCTCAAATTCACTCTAACGGTTTTGATTAAAAATCATAAATTTTTAGATGTTCTTAGATTTTTAGAGGTCCCCCTTGCTCACCTTCGGCGAGCAAATGCATCAGATTTATTCTTGCTGACCGTTTGGAAATTTTCAAATTTCCCTCTCTGACTTATGGTATTTACCGAGAGAAAGTATTGGATTAAAGTAAAAAATTCGATGTCAAAACTAAGTGGCTGAAATTTTATATTTAAGTTAGACATCACCCTGGAGTGTGAAAATAAGCTTTTAAACAAAATCAGCCAAAGAGTACTAGTACTTTACTGATGTACTTTTTCAGTTTTTTTTTTCGATTTTCTCAAAATTCGCTACAACGATTTTGAATAAAATTCAAAAATCAATCAATTTCTAGATGCTCTTTCAAATGTATATTCTCATTTTGCTCTCAAAATTGTTTGAAGCAGACTTTACTATTGTGCTTCATTGGAAAGATAGAAGAAATGGTTATCTTGGTAACAAAATATAAATATTTTCCCATGTTTATAAAGTTTACATCTTGGCGGAAACTAAATACGTATATCGCTCCATTAGAATAACAAGGTTCTAACTGACATTTTTGGCGAAATTGAGTTTACATCATTAATGAATATCTCTTTAGTATATCTATGCAGGGAACTGACTTAGGATGCGATATGTTGGAAAATAAGGGAACTAGCCAGAATAACAAGGTTCTATCTGACATTAACAGCAAGTTTGTTTTGGGTTAACATGGTTCTAACTGTCATCATGACCCCTCATGCAGATATCAGCAGCCTATTTTATTTAAGAAAACTAAACATATACAATCTTACGGCATATTTTACTGTAACCAAGAAGGTGTATTGTGCATTGTGGCCAGAAACATTTTCAGGTCGAACGGGAACATTTTGAACTTTTTTCAGTTTTTCGCATATATATCGTAAACTAAGCATATTTTGATTACCATAGTCCAAGACAAAGTTGTAGTGTATTAAATTTACTAAAATATGGTACACTAAACGAATTCGTAGACTCAATACTGACCGAGGTACGGCCGGTCAAAGTTTGATAAATTTTCCTGAAATATAACATTTTGTCTAAATTAGTTAGTTATCGATATATATGCGAAAAACTGAAAAAAGTTTAAAATCTTTGAGGTGTTTTCCTCTCCTGCCCCTCTCCAAGTTAGGACAAAGTCACGAAGTCTAAGACTTAGAATAGACAAATAACTTGTTAAAAATTTAATTTACTTTGGAATACTTTCTAGGTAAAAAGTGGATATCCTCAGGACTATTCGTTTTTTCGGACATTTTTTACATTTTGAGAAAATTCGTCTAACTTTGACCGGCCGTACCTCGATCAGTATTGAGTCTACGAATTTGTTTAGTGTACCATATTTTAGTAAATTTAATGCTCTACAACTTTGCATGGTGCTATGGTTCGCAAAATAAGATTAGTTTACGAGATATAAGCGAAAAATCTAAATAATTCTCAAATTTTTGAGGTCTTTGTCACCCTCCACTCACCCCCCCCCCTCACTGAGGGCCCTCGAGGTTAATAATCTAGGATAGACATCCTAGAGTACCCCCAAATAACCTGTAAAATTTTCATTCCTTTCGAATATTTTTCCGGAAAAAAGTTATATCGAATGGTCTGTACTGTGATTTTCCACTTATTTTTCAAAATATCATTAATACTATAGATTTTAACGAAAAAATCGTTATGATAAAACTTCAAGAGAATTAAATTTGCTACGAAATGAGACAAGAATCAGTTTTCTACGACAATTGGTTTTCATTTTATGAAGTAAAAACTATGAATTTTTACATAAAATCGCACTTTTTCAAAATTTTAACCCCGTTGAGGCACGGGTTAACGTTATCCAATTTAGCTAAAACTTTGCCATTATCATTTTCTAGCCAAAAGGCAACTTTTACAAGGTTCGGCCGAAAGAAATTAAAAAATTTTGTTTTTTGCGGCCCCCCAAATGTGCAGTTAGAACTAAGTTATTCTGAAAATGCTCATTTACAGAATAACAAAGTTCTATCTGCAAAATGCTATTATTTTTTTTAAATAAATGATAATGTTTTTTTATCATCCAAACATTGGAAAATAATAACTTTAATGTAAACAACTTATTTAAAAAAAATTTGGGACGAAAACTGTTATATTTAACGTACTACAGCTATTACAATCTTTGACTTCATTTTTCTCAAAACTAGTGTTGGTGCAGTTAGAACCTTGTTATTCTAATGGAGCGATATGTCGGCACAAACAAATCTGGCGTGAAATGCACAGAAAACAACTTTCTCTTACGCAAGGTAAGAGAAAGTTGTGTGTTGTGCGACCAGTCACACCAAATCTTTTTTTAGATTTGGGTAGATCCTATTAGTAAGGAAAAAAAATACACTCTCTCTCTATATATTTGATATATAGGTTAAGAGAAAGTAAAAAGAAATTTCAGTAACAAAACTGAATCAAAATTTGATAACATCTAAAAAGAAATTCTGTTCTAAGTAATTGTGCTTACAAAGGCCGAAGCCAGAAAAAATTTTCGGCAGGAGGTTCCGATTATCCAAGAGTTATTCCTCCCCCCTTCTAATGAAGAAATTTTAAAGAAAACTAAATTTTTCTAATAATATTTAAAATTTGAATAGATATGTTTTACTTTATATATTTCTCTTTATTTGTAATTTTTCGGGATTTCATAAGGGAGGGAGGGAGGGGGGAGGGGTTTGGAACCCATATCTCTCCGGCTACCTTCCTATAGTATGTAATGTTATTCTATAATATGTAAATTCGAAACTGCTTTAGTCTCAGAATGGCTATAAATTAAATAAAAAAATTTTTGACAAGTTTAATTAATCCTTTTAAAAAAGTTTATTTAAAAAACGAAAGGGAAATGGCTCACGGAGAGAAAAAAAAACATTAATATAGCAAAATAATGAATGAACAAAGTAGCGAAAGCCATAGTATAGGAAACCGAATAAATTATTGAATGAAAGTTCTTCTTTAAACCCTTTCAAAAAAAAAAAAAAAAAAAGATGCAAATCCCTTCGATCTTTTTTTTCGCAAATGAATCCAAGTAGCTTTCAATTTATTTAAAATTAGATGATAACAAATGAAGATTAACTCATACACTCTCGAATATAAATGCATATTTATTGGATTATTGCTTGTACTAAGAACGAGATTACATTTTAGAGTAAAATATAAGTTATATATATTATTATTATGACCTAAAGAAAAAGGAATCAAGATTAAAGGCTCTAACAGACAGAACGCGAAATTCGCGTCGCTCAGGCTACGCGCGTATTTCGCGGCGAAAGGCGTTTTTGCTAAGCCACACAGGAAGCGTAATCTGGGCGTACGATCCGGTATTGTGTATATGTTTCAACAACCTTTATTTAATGAATTTATAAATATTTTATAAATAAAGTATTATATTACGAAAGAAATAGAATATCATTGCAAAATTAGATTTTTTTAAAATCTTATTTTATTAATGATAACTTTGATTAAATATTTTTCGAGGCTTGTAAATTAGAATAAGATAATACTATTCAATTACCTCGATTCGGACTTTTTACTAATCATAGATTGGCTGCCAAGAAAAAACATATTTTATTATTTACTTTTATTTAGTTAGAGGCGAAAAAACAAGTGTTTTTAACTCTATAAGTTTTTTTATTTCATTACTCATCTTGATGATTCGCCTGTTCGCGCGAAGGAGTTGTAATTTTGTACAACTCGAAAAAGCTGTCGCGCGAAAGAGAGCGTTTACGCCGCGTAAGTTCGCCCCCTGTGTGACGGGGATGATACAGTCTTGCCTTATACAACATTTCGCGGCCTTTCGCGGCGTTGAAAAAACGCCAAGCGACGCGAATTTCGCGTTCTGTCTGTTAGAGCCTTAAAAGCTCACGAAAGGTTACTATATATTATATCCTTTTTTAAATATTTCAAGCTTTATTGAGAAAAATGACTTGGAGGCGGAATAAAAAGTAGAACACATGTGAGAGCATATGGAATGGATATATTGGATCAAGATGAAACTTGGGAAAAAGTGCAAGGAATATGTAAGTATTTAACGATCTAAGTTTTTTTTTTTTTTTTTTTGTATAGCGACATTCATTCATGAGATAAAAAGAAAGTATTAAAATTAAAAAAAAATTTTCTTTTCTTTTAAGTCATTAAAAACGGACTGACATATTTTTTTTAAGGTTCCTTTTGGTAAATGAAGCCTTTTAGAGCCCGTCATTGGATTCATAATAAGAACTAACACTATACAAAATGTTAAATAAGTTTATGACTAACTCAAAGCAAATTATTTTTCAACAGTTAGTTTGAGGACCGGTTGCTTCTGTTCTAGTCAAATTGCAAACTTATCGGATAAATAACAAATCTTTGATATAAATCTTAATGAACAAGAACACGCCTTAACCTTTGAGTTAAAAAATGAGTTTTTTCACAGATGGTTAACTACCTGAGCTATAAAGAAAATTTTGCGAAGTTAGCTACTTAATAAAGGCATCATTTATAATAAAAATTATTAAAAATTAAAATAAATTAAAATAAATAATTAATTTTAAATTGGTAACCATTGGCTCTAGTTGAAACATTATGCTTTAATAGAATTAAAATTACATACTGTATGTATGTAAATTACATACTGTATGACCATCAAGAGAAAAGATATTGGACAACCCCCTCACTTCTACCTGAATTTAGAGCCTTTTGAGGTATGTATACAGGGCCGTAACTAGGCAGATGCAACAGGTGCACCGTGTATGTTACATCTGCCTAGTTACGGCCCTGTATACATACCTCAAAAAGGCTCTAAATTCAGGTAGAAGTGAGGGGGTTGTCCAATATCTTTTCTCTTGATGGTATGTATCAGTATGTAATTCACTTCTGAAGATGACACGTGGTGTGCGCATAAAGTGTTAATATTAAATTAATATATCATTGAAACAAAAAACCTTGTGTACTTAAATTTAATTCTCCTATTAAAAAATAAATAATATTAAAAATATGGTGTTGCCGATAGCACAGCACACAACTTTCTCCTACCTTTACCATGGTAATTCAAAGTTAAGTTCTGGGCTTGTCACACCAGATTTTTTGTGTCGATATATTTGAATTCAAGATAAATATAGAAAAATATTTATATTTTGTTGCCAAGGTAATCATTCCTTCTATCTTTTCTATGAAGTATAAGAGGGTACACGGGCTTGGTGTAGGGGTTAGCGTGCTAACCTCGTATATCAAAAGTTGCGGGTTCGGACCCCAGGTAGTCGGATGATTTTATATAAGCCATTTGGATACCAAAGAATGCCTGGACCCCAAATATGTATATTAAACAATAAGGGATATCGTCAAAGTCTTATTTGGCCTGAGTTGCCGAAAAGACTGTGTGAATGTGTGTGAGAGTGTGAATGAGAAAAAGAGTGTGTTTTTTTTTTAAAGTATAAGAGGAAAGTGCGCTTCAAAGAATATCAAGGGTAAAATGAAAATAAACATTTTAAAGAGTATCTACAGTTCTAAATAATTGATTTTTGAATTTTAATCAAAATAGTTGCGGCGAATTTTGAAGAAAAAAAAAAAAAAAAAAAACTGAAAAATTACTTAAGTTCTAGTAGGTTATGAATTTTTTATTGTTGTTAATCAATCCTGAAGCCCAAAATTTTAAAAAGTGGAGGATGTGAGTTAGGCGGCGAATCATCTTTGATAATGCAATGGAATGTTAAGTGAATTTTATAATTAATGTTAAAGATAAAAATCTGGTGTGACTGGGCACAGCACACAACTTTCTCTTACCTTCGGTAATCGAAAGTTGTGCACTGTGCTTGTCACACCAGATTTTTGTGTCGACATGTATTTAGTTCCCGGCAGTAGGGAATATTTGAATTCAGATGTAAAATTTATAAGTATGGGAAAATATTTATATTTTGTTACCATGGCAACCATTTCTCCTATCTTTCCTATGAAGCACAAGAGTAAAGTGTGCTTCAAACAATTTTGTGGGCAAAACGAGAATATACATTTGAAAGAGCATCTAAAAAATAATTGATTTTTGAATTTTAATCAAAATCGTTAGAGCGAATTTTGAGAAAATCGAAAAAAACTGAAAAGTACATCAGTAAAGTACTAGTACTCTTTGGCCGATTTTGATTAAAAGCTTATTTTTCCGGTCCCGGGGGTGTTTAACTTAAATATAAAATTTCAGCCTCATAGCTCAATTCCTTCATGCTTAAAATTGAACACACACAGACACACACACAACACACACACACACAGACAGACCATGTCGCGAAAACCACTTTTTGGATTCAGGGGACCTCAAAACGTGAAGATCCATCAAAATCTCGACATCGAATTTTTGACATGAATCCAATACTTTCTCTCTATATATATATTACATATATACATAGGTAAGAGAAAGTAAAAAAGGGATATATTTTAGAGCGCCTGTTCGGTTATTTGAATCGATAATTGACAAAATATCGATAATTGGTTTATATCGGTTCATCCTTTAATTATTTCTTCAACATTATAAAATGAAAAGTTGAATGTATTCTTATTATCAATTAATATTCATTTATTTCATGTTGGGGAATTAAATTTTGAAGATCTCCGCGAGTGGTGAGATTAAAACGCACAAAGTTTATTTTTTAAAATTATTGTAATTACATTTCATTTAATCCAGAGAATAATATTTAATTAAACTCAATAATTTTGAGCTCTGAAGAGTTATTGGATATTCATAATCATAGAATAAATTTTAATCAAATATATCTGTTAACATAGAGTAAAAAAAAAGCTTTCAGATTTAATCAAATAAATAAAATAATTTTTTTTACGAAAACAGAAATTAATTACGAAAGTATACATGAATGTATGCAGTCGAAATTAAAACGTTTACTTCAGAAACCAATGTACCAATTATTTTTTTTTCCAAAAAAATTCAGTTACTTCTGCAAATAATACTCTCTCTCTCTCCACTAAAATCATTGATATCTAATAAGTTTTGTTTTTCCCACCTACCCTTTTATGGATACAAGGTTTTATTTATATAATTTTTTTTTTTTTTTTTTTAATTTAAAAACAATAACTTGAGGCCTACACAGGGCTACAAAGGTCTACATAAAATAATAAAATAATTGACTAGCTGTATATCCTGACTTCGCCATGATCCCATCTGTGGTTTTACGCTTTCATGAAGGTGGTTAAAAAATGTATATAATTAGATGATTCATTTTTTTAAATTGTTATTTACCAATTTAACATTTTAAAAGATTAATTCCATAAAATTCTCCAGAAACCTTCATTTATAATCATTAAAGTCTTGAACAATTTCCTCACCACCTACAATTTAAAATTTTGAAGCAATAGCGGAAGTTTGAGAATCTTTAATATGTCTGCTCCGAAAATTTATATAGGCCTAATATTCTGCCAGTTGGAGTTTTAAAATATTTCAATATATTTTAAAGCTCCATCTGTATCTAGATAATATATAAAAATTCACTATAGTGAAGATGCCATTTAAAATAGAAAGTTGCAAAAGCCTTTGCCCTAGCCTAATGATAGTGCCTGTTTGGGGATGAAGCATTAGGCAGGGAAGGTAGATGCATTATATATATAATTAATAATAATTAAACTGTGGGCAGATGTATAATAAGCCGAACGAAAACGAAACTAGCCGAGGAAAGTATAACATCGAAATATAAACAGTATATAAACTCTTGCCCGTATACTATTAAGATATTAAAATTGAATGCAATGTAATTTCTTTAATAATGTATCTGGACAGTGAAGATTTTCAATTTTCTTTTTTTTTTTTTAATGATTATTAGATATATGAGTTTTATTTTTTGTCATAATTAGAACCAATAATAAGTTCAAGGGTTCGTATTCCGTCCAGGCCGCCCACGGAACATTTCCTCTTTTGTGGAACCAAAATGTTCGTGCTGCGGGATCGAGCAAACATTTCGGGCGGGGGGAGGGGGGCCGAGACCCTCTATTGTCTCTATATATGTACCGTGCAGAGAAAAGATATTGGACACGCTCGCGTCTGCCTGGCCTTTGAGCCTTACGCATAGGCAACAGTCTGTATAGATAGTTGTTTCCAAATGGACATGTTCCCTGCAGGGTTCTCTTAACAACTCAATATACAGACTTTTGTAAATGGTGCCTGTACGTGGGGCTCAAAAGCCAGGTGGACGCCAACTTGTCCAATATCTTTTCTCTGCACGGTATATGCATTTGGAAAATTTCGCCCCCCCCCCTTTATATACGCCTCTGGTCCAGGGTAATTATTTCAATTGATCAGATACAATATTGAGGGATAGTAGAAGACTAAAATTGAAAAAAAAAAAAACCTGTCAAAAACCAGACAGTGCTCTTCTACACAATGTTGCAACTAATGAACGACTAATACAGAGACTGCATCAAAAACGCGGATCGGAAATTTAATCTGAAGATATGGTGTATGGTCAGCCAGGGTGAAAAATAAAAAATAAAGTCGCACTCATTATCAGGACCTTCCGGAAGAGAGGTAAAAAATAAAGGGAAACTAGTATACCAGGTAAACATCAACAATATAAAAATAATTAAAGATTACCCTCTCTGATTATATCATTAGTTTAAAAAAATATCCTCTATTATAATAAAATTGTTTGACTCGTAGGTCCTGATGATGAGTGCGATTGGTTCTCGAAACGTTGACAAAATATAGACTTATTTTTTATTTACATCTTGGCTGCCCATATATCACATCTTCACAGTCATTAAGAAACAAACAAAATTTAATCTTTTATTTTAACAAGCAAATCTCTGATCCAGAGAACATACTTAAAAAAGAAAAAAGACTTTTAACTCTGCTAAAGTATTGAACTCTTGTTCCGATTTTATAAAGCCCTATATTAAGATCACATTGAAATAAATAAACAACCTCTAAAAGAAATCTAAATGACATCTTTTTTTTTTTTTTTTTTTAAACATTCACACTTTTTTCTCATTCACACTCACACTCACACACACATTCACACTGTCTTTTCGGCAACTCAGGCCATATAAGACATTTACGATAACCGTTATTTATGAATTTATATATATTAGGGTCCAGGCATTTTTATTTAAGCCATCTGGTATCCAAATGGCTTAAATAAAATCATCGGACTGCCTGGGGTCCGAACCCGCGACGTTTGGTATATGAGGTTAGCACGCTAACCTCTACACTACGCCCCGAGGGCATAATGAAATCTTAAATACAAGAGCAGATAATTTTTGGTGATATCAATAAACTACACGGTTTGTAGGGAAAGTGGTGTAGGTAGAGCACTGCACGGATATGGGTTGGCCTGTAGGCCCGTTACCCGCCCGGCCCGCGAGCCGGGTCGGGCGGGCTTTGGAGGCCATGAAAAAATTACGGGCGGGTACGGGCGGGTAGCAAATCTAAATAAACGGGTTTGGGCGGACGGGCATGCAAATGAAATTTACATGTGACAGTCATATGTACTCCTGAAGATGGGTTAATAGCCCGAAATATATCGAGTTAGAAATTCAATATTTCTTTCATTTACAACTTAGTGAAACCTCACATATACTAAATAATTTTATTTATAAACTACACGGTGATTACTAAAAATTCATCAAAATGAGATATTCGTGTCTCAAATTTAAATATTCATTATATCAATATAAGCATTAGCATATAGCATTATAGGATAGAGCACGCCTTATCAGCTCAATAGATTATCCTAGGTGAGTGCAACATTAAATATTCATTAGTTAATACCTTAAATTCAAGAAAAATCCCTTTGCATCACAGACTTAAAGATCAACGGATAGATATCGATAGGGTTGGTGAAATGGAGAATGCAATACTTCGGATACTTCAAAGGGAAAAATTCCTTTCTTGTTTAAAAATATTATTAAAAAAGATTGAAAGCCAAACTCTAAGAATGAGAACAAAAAGGCCTGATGAAAAATGTTCAAAAAAAGACAAAATAAAAAATCTGGTGTGACTGATTGCACAGCACACAAATTTCTCTTATTTTCGGTAATCGAAAGTTGTGTTCTGTGCTTGTCACACCAGATTTTTCGTGTCGACATATATTTCCTTTCCGCCGATTATATTAGAATTCAAGATGTAAAATTTATAAGTATGGGAAAATATTTATATTTTGTTACCATGGAAACCATTTCCTTCCTATGAAGTACAGGAGTAAAGAATGCTTTAAACAATTTTAAGGGCAAAATGAGAATATACATTTTAAAGAGCATCTAAAAAATAATTGAATTTTAATCAAAAAATCGTTAAAGCGAATTTTGAGAAAATGGAAAAAAACTAAAAAAGTGCATCAGTAAAGTACTGTTTGGCCAATTTTGTATTAAAAGCTTATTTTTACCCCTTGGGGGGTGCCTAATTTAAATATAAAATTTCAACCTCGTAGCTCTCTTAATGGCTGAGATATTTTGTTCACAGACACACATCCACACAGACGAAAACTGCACGAAACTACACTACAGCGAAAACAACATCAGGGGCCTTAAAAAGGTGAAAATCGGTCAAAATCTCGACATCGATTTTTGACATGAAACCAATACTTTCTCACTATATATAGGCCTATATCAACATATATATTTATAAGTTATAGGTGAGAGAAAGTAAAAAATTTAATATTTTATTAAAAATTTTTTTAAACATTCGTTTATTCAAATTTTTTTTAAGTGATGATAGTTTAAAGAAATGGGGAATTTGGTGTTTCACTTGGGAGGGGGGCTCTGTTCTTCAAACCCCCCCCCCCCCATAGAGATTAGATGGGGGGGGGGCATGATAAATTTCTAGACTCACTGACTATTTACTTTACTTCTATATTTAATATATTAATTACAATTAATAAGAATAGTTTTTGTTTGAAAAGAAAGAGAAAGATATGAATCTCAAACAAAAGAAAGTAAGTTAATTATAAACTCATTACATAGTGGTTTAAAATGTAATGAACAAAACATTGAATAATTTATTTTTGTTTCTTAATTACCTTAACATAATAAAACAAACAAAAAAAATCTGGTGTGACTGGCGCACAGCAGACAACTTTCTCTTACCTTTGGTAACCGAAAGTTGTGTTCTGTGCTTGCACACCAGATTTTTCTTGTCGACGTATATTTTGTTTCCGACAGTACGGTACATTTGAATTTCAAGATGTCAAATTTATAGGTACGTGAAAATATTTATATTTTGTTACCATGGCAACCATTTCTCCTATCTTTTCTATGGAGTACAAGAGTAGAGTGTATTCAGAAGATTTCAATGACAAAATGAGAATATACATTTTAAAGAGAATCTAAAAAATAATTGATTTTTGAATTTAAAAAAAAAAATCGTTGGAGCAAATTTAGAGAAAATCGAAAAAACTGAAAAAGTGCATCAGTAAAGTAATAGTACTCTTTGGTCGATTTTGTTCAAAAACTTCGTGTCACGTCCCATGGGGGTGCCTAACTTAAATATAAAATTTCAACCTCCTAGCTCTTTTCGTTCTTGAGATATTTTGTTCACAGACACACAGACAGACCATGTCGCGAAAACCACTCTTTTGGATTCAGGGGACCTCAAAACGTGTATATCCATCAAAATCTCGACATCGAATTTTTGACATGAATCCAATACTTTCTCTCTCTATATATTAACATATATATAGAGGTAAGAGAAAGTAAAAAATGCATGTATTGAGAGAGATTTTTACTTTCTCCTACCCTATATATGAAATATATAGGAGAGAAAGTATTGCAATCATGTCAAAAACCACCAGATTTTTAGAATAAAAGACATATTTCATGATCAGAACCAAGTCATAGAGATTAGAGAGAAGGAGGGGAGAGAGCTATTTTTAATTGATACAACTAACGCCATCTCTAGCCGCCTAGAGTAACCAGCTTCCCATTCGGCTAATAACGTGTTTTTGAGACGCGCCCTTACTTTAAAGGAAAAAATTATCAAATTTAAAACAGAAAATAGGCGTAGAATTTTAAATACTAGCCGCGTCCCTGCTTTCGGCGGACTTCATGCCTAGCCATGAGAGCTTCTCAGGAACTATTCCTTAATCATATTGAATTTAAAAAAAAAATATTTTGTTTTTATG
Source organism: Euborellia annulipes (assembly GCA_023213315.1). Lineage (NCBI taxonomy): Eukaryota > Metazoa > Arthropoda > Insecta > Dermaptera > Anisolabididae > Euborellia > Euborellia annulipes. The sequence goes on along the minus strand of JAKCPI010007132.1, from coordinate 31,564 downwards.
TATTTTATAAATATCTATCTATATATTTATCTGAGAATCAAAGAATTAAAAAATTTAATTATATAAAAATTTTATTTATTATTAGGGTTAGCTTTGATTTTTCATAAGGATAAATAGAGCCCTTTGGGAAAATTCTGGAGTTTTCATAACTGAACCTCCGCATTTGTAGATTTGGGGACCCGAATATTTTACCTAGACTCTCCCTAACATCTACGTTTAAGGGTATGAAATTTCATTTCGAAATTCCAACGACGGATCAAACAGAGGGTGACAGAAGGACATACAGACGGATAGACGGACATTCCACAATATTTATTATTTTCGATATTGATTTCTCCAGAAAAAAACTTTTAAAAAAATTGAGTTTTATTATTGTAAATTGTTTTATTATCAATGATTAAACACATGCGATAATTTTTCCAACTTTTAGTTTAAAATTAAAAAAAAAAAATCACTTTAAAAGGAAGAAAAATTGCTTTATGAAATTAATAAGTTTTCCACATAAAAAAAACGGTAAGGTCTTTAAAAATAATTAAAAAATAAATATAATAAAAATTAAAATAAAATTTTAATTATATCAAGTAGATACTTTGGCCCTCTTGAGTTTATTGATGTCATTTTGTGTCTTTTCCCATCCCAGTGACCTGTCATTTATTATTAATATTAACAAGATAGAGTCGCTTATCTCTCGTACCCAGTGATTAAATAATTTTTCATTTATTTTAATAAATTAAATTAATCTTTTCACCCTTTGAGGTCGAATAAATTTTAATCATCCTATTTTTTTCTATTAAGGATACTATAATATCGATTATGCTAGTGCCGGCCCCAGGACATTTTGTGCTCTAGATAGACTTTACAAAAAACGTCCCTTTTTCAAGTTAACTTGAATTTAAGCTATGAAATTTTGGCATAGGCCTACTCTTGAAACTAGAATTAAATTTTGCAAAATTTCTCTAAGTTCTTTTAAATCACAAGTTTGCGTTAGAGCATGTTCAAAAGAAATTTTGGCTTTGCCTAAATATTAGTATCCTCTAAGTTATATTGTTCAAATTATTTTAAATACAGACTGACTGGGAAATGAAACTTACGAAATCATAAGACAGTTCTTTCATAATCAATTTTTTCATGCTATAGAATATATTTTTTTTTGTTTATATAAATTACCAAGAGTAAAATTAAACGGTACGTTTTTTCTAAAGCCTATTTTTTAAAAGGATTGGGCCTTCGCCAAACTCGTATTTTAATGATCCCCTCTTTCTTATAAGAAACCTAATTAATTCTTAACTTAATAAGAACCCTGATATACTTTCTTATCTCCCATCTTAGCTAACGTCTTTCTTCTACACTCTCAGGAAAAAGACACTACAAGATCTTTCTTAAAGCAAGTCCTTCCACAGGTGTTAATCATACTAATCCCAGTTAGTTCTTGATAATTTATTATGACTCCTTTATCCATTTATAATCATAAATTTATAGAACTAATTCGTAAAAGAAGGATAGGGGGGAGTGGAGAGGGAGAATAAGGCCCGCCGACCCCGCAACGCGGGAATAATAAGGGCGAGGACAGAAGAAGAAGAATTCGTAAAAGTAAAAGATTCTTCCTGGCCTCCACTAAACTAATAATTGTTAGCAGGGCCACACCAAAGAAAACTTGCGCCCGGGGCAAGATTTGCGCCTCCCGAAAAAAAATTATATTTTATATATTTATGCCGCCTCCAAATTTTGGCGCCCCTGGACTAATTCCAAAGCCCCCCCCCCCCGTTTCAGTTTTATTTTATAAAGCCATCTTCAGTTAGCTTATAGAAAATAAACTTAAAACTGATGATTGATTGTATTATGAAACAGTGGAACAGGATTTCAATTGTTTTCATGGGCTGTCTTTTATTTCATTGTTCAATAGATTGCTTACTATTTCGCATTGTTTAGATGCCAATAACACTAACATCAGTAGAAAACATGGATATTAATCGCATGTTATCAACTGGTGCCAGTGTTATTGATATCGGAACAATGCTTTGTTTATTATCTATTAAAAACATGAGCTGTAAATCCGATCTATGAATCAACTCAATTTCATTAGTATATCTGATTCATAGATTTATTAAAGTTTAAAGGTGAGATATTACGAGTGTGGTCAGTGGTTATATTTTATATCAAATGAAATTATACAATTTGATCATAGCAGTATAATAACATACCATGAAAAAATCTGGAGTGATTGGTCACACCAGATTTTTCGTGTCGACATATATTTAGTTTCCAACGGAAAGCCCTAAATTAGATAGAATTCAAAATGTAAAATTTATAAACATGGGAAAATATTTATATTCTATTACTATGGCAACCATTTCTCCTATCTTTCCTATGAAGTATAAGAATGTATACCAAGGGTCGAGGGTCCGATGATTTTATTTAAGCATACCAAATAAGAATGTCTGGACCCCCCCCCCCAATAGATATATTTACAAATAACGGGTATCGTAAAAAGTCTTAAATGGCCTAAGTTGCCGAAAAGACTATGTGTGTCTGTGTGTGAATGGGAAAAAAGTATGTGTTAAAAAAAAGTACAAGAATAAAGTGTAATTCAAACAATTTTGAGGGCAAAATGAGGATATACATTTTAAAGAGCATCTAAAAAAAATTGATTTTGAATTTTAATCAAAATCGTTAGAGCAAACTTTGAGGAAAAAGAAAAAAACTGAAAATGTACATCAGTAAAGTACTAGTACTTTTTGGCCGATTTTGTTCAAAAGCTTCGTGTTCCGTTCCAGGTGGGTTCCTAACTCAAATATAAATCTTTAGATTCACCGACGCACATACACACACAGGCAGACAGACCATGTTGCGAAAACTACTTTTTTGGATTCAGGGGACTTCAAAACGTGTATATCCATCAAAATCTCGACATAGAATTTTTGACTTGAAACCAATACTTTCTCCCTTTTTATATTAATAACATATATAGGGTAAGAGAGAGTAAAAAAAATAATTCAATTTTTTTTTAGTATAATTTTATAAGAGTACTCACTGACGTTGACGCAGGACGCGTAGAAACGCTTAGCCTTGAGAGTAGCAGCGTTGTCGCGTGCATCCGCTGGCTCTTCGAGGACACTTTTAAGCTGAACTTGGAGTTGATCGGCCATCACTTCAAACGTGGAAACAGACGACCGATCCTCAGGGATCACGTGCCTCTTGTTCCAAGAACCGCACGCATATTGGAAGAAGTCCTGGCACGGATCCGCCGTTTGGTCCATTGCCGCCAGCAACGATGAAGCTGCAACATGCACTTGTTAATCATCGGCTGTTTGTATCGCCTCTAAATCTCTAATTTAGGGGAGGTTTAAATTGAAATATGCAGTATATTGATCTGATCATTCATTACTTTAATTTCTCTGCAAAGAAAAATTAAAATTACGTGAGGTCAATGGCGTCCTTGGAGATTATAATCGTCTCCTTCTCCGAAAATAAAATAAATAATGTTAACAAGCACTTTACTATTAAAACAAAAGAAAATTTATATTTTGTTTTCAAAGGATAAAAAAAAGTTAGTGTCTCGCTCTCTTTTAGGAGTGGCAGAGTTGAAAATAAAACTTAAATTTTTACTTTTTTTTTATATATTTAATAATAAAATATGCTAAAACTAACAAATAAAAAATACATATAAACTATTCCTTAGGGAACTACTAAAGCATATATTTATATAGCTACTTTTATTTTTTTTATTATTCATTAGTTAGCCCTCGAGACTTGGTGTAGAGGTTAGCGTGCTAACCTCGTATACCAAACGTCGCGGGTTCGGTCCCCAGGCAGTCCGAGGATTTTATTTAAACCAATTGGATACCAAATGGCTTAAATAAGAATGCCTCGACCCCATATATGTATATTAAATCAATAACGGTTATCGTAAATGTCTTACATGGCCTGAGTTGCCGAAAAGACAGTGTGAATGCGTGTGAGTGTGAGGGTGAATGAGAAAAAAGTGTGAATGTTTTTTATGAAAAAAAAAAAAAATTATTCATTAGTTATCAACTATTCTATAATATTTTATTTTATCCATAGACATTTTTTTTAACTATTTAGAGCCTTGTTTGAAAAGGATGGAATTTTTTTTTAAATACTCTTATACAACTGAAGATGGCATAATAAAATTGGCCGAAACTTTTTGTAATAAAGGTGTTTGATTTAATATTAGAGTTAATAGAATATGGCAACATTCCTCTTCATTTCTGTGATTTAATCATTAATGAAAACAAAAAAATCTGGTGTGACTGGCGCACAGCACACAACTTTCTCTTACCTTCGGTAATCGAAAGTTGTGTACTGTGCTTGTCACACCAGATTTTTTGTGTCGACATATATTTAGTTCCCGACAGTACGGAACATTTGAATTCAGATGTATAATTTATAAGTATGGGAAAATATTTATATTTTGTTACCATGGCAACCATTTCTCCTATCTTCCCTATGAAATACAAGAGTAAAGTGGTCTTCAGAAGATTTCAATCGCAAAATGAGAATATACATTTTAAAGAGCATCTAAAAAATAATTGATTTTTGAATTTAAAAAAAAATCGTTGGAGCAAATTTTGAGAAAATCGAAAAAAACTGAAAAAGTACATCAGTAAAGTACTAGTAATCTTTGGCCGATTTTGATTAAAAGCTTATTTTTCCGGTCCCGGGGGGTGTTTAAGTTAAATATAGAATTTCAACCTCGTAGCTCAATTCCTTCATGCTTAAAATTGAACACAGACACACCCACCCACCCACCCACACACCCACCCACCCACCCACACACAGACAGACCATGTCGCGAAAACCACTTTTTTGGATTCAGGGGACCTCAAAACGTGAAGATCCATCAAAATCTCGACATCGAATTTTTGACATGAATCCAATACTTTCTCTCTATATATATATTACATATATACATAGGTAAGAGAAAGTAAAAATAAATATTATAGTTATTTATCTAAAAAAAAAAAAACCGCGGGCTTGGTGTAGGGGTTAGCATGCTAACCTCGTATACCAAAATTCGCGAGTTCGGATCCCAGACATTTGGATACCAAATGGCTTAAATAAGAATGCCTGGACCCCCAATATGTATATTAATCAAAAAGGGATATCGTCAAAGTCTTATATGGCCTGAGTTGCCGAAAAGTCTGTGTGAATGTGTGTGTGAGTGTGAATGAGAAAAAAGTGTGTGTTAAAAAAAAAAAAAAATAGATGCAATTGTTATAATTTTATAGATAACTAGTTACAGATAAAAAATAAATTTCTTTAGTCAAATAATTTTAATATCCCTATGGTTAGACTTTTCTTTCTAGAAATCAGTTGCTTAACAAAATCAGAAGCAAGGGTCGTCGTTGAAGGGAGTCAAAATCAGAGATCCCGGGACGTTTTAATATTTTTGTCAAGCTGACATCGCCTCTCTCCAAATAACGGTTAGTGACTATTTAAGCATTACGTAAGCAAATTTTGCAAGCTTTAAATCCCTCTGCTCTTGTCAGTAATAATAAGCAAATCGTCAACCCTCTTGTTACGTAAATGTTTCATTTTATTAGGCCTTTTTTCTGTTTAATCCCCTCTCACTTGCTAGTAAAAGTAAGCAAATGCCCTAGACTGCTTACGTACACCTGAATGGCCCTTTATGAGCAATTCATAGATATTAATTACGATACCAATTATCTAGGGGCCATTTATTTAGTATTCATATCAATAGTACTGTTACCAAAATTGATTTAAATAAATTCTCATCAGATATCTGGAACTTTTCAATATTGACAATGACACTATCTCTAACTATTCTATTCTATCTATTTATCATTCAAATTTAATTATCTGATATTTTATCATGTTTTTTTACGGAGGCTTCAAACACTACAAAAAGTTCAACTGCAAATGAAGGAGCAAATGGTTTTTATAGAAAACTTTTTGTTTAACATTGGGAGTATGCTATCTGTTGGTGAGTCCCGGAATTCGAACCCAGGAGCTCCAGCCTTTCGGAGGCATCTATGATATGTGCTGTCATATCATTGCACCAAGTCAGCAGATCTACACCAACAAAAATGTACTTCCCCTTATATGCAAGTTGACAGTGCATTTCTCTTACAAAGTAAGAAATCTTAAAAAAGAAAAATGTCTCATTTGTCCGCCGCTTTTTAAACCAGGCAGCTTTGCTGCTTACAGTAAGGTGTTAGAGCAGACCGAGATGCGTGTCCCCTCCTAGTTTAAGAAGCGGCGGACAAGTGAGAAATTTTTCTCTAAGATTTCTTACTTTGTTAGAGAAATGCACGGTCAACTTGTATATAAGGGGAAGTGACTTTTTGTGAATGTAGATCGTTTGTCCGGTGGCCTGGTGCAATGGATAACACACCGATGCCCCGGAAAGTCTGGAGATTCTGGGTTCGATTCCCGGAGGCCTACCAACAGAAAGCATATTCACAATCATGTTAAATATATTCATGACTAGTTTTATCCGAATAGAGGAATATTGAATACTAATATCTTATTCATATAGGCCTAAATAACTTTAATGAAAACCTTTTGATTTATTTTTTAAGTCTTTTTCGGCATCTGAGATCCTCTCTTATCGGGGTAGACTATTTTAATTTTAAAGAAAATTGCAACAAAGAGAAGAAACCTCGTCTCAAACCTTCGGCTCAAAGCAAGAAAAAGTACATCAGTAAAGTACTAGTACTCTTTGGCCAATATTGTTCAAAATTTCGTGTCACGTCCCAGTTGAGTACCTAACTTAAATATAAAATATCAACCCCCTAGCTTGAGATATTTTGTTCACAGACACACACACACACTCACACAAAGGTAAACAGACCTTGTTGCAAAAACGACTTTTTTGGATTTAGGGGACCTCAAAACGTGGGGCTATATCCATCAAGATATGGACATCGAATTTTTGACATGAATCCCAATACTTCTCTCTATATATAACTTATTTATTACATATATACATAGATAAGAGAAAGTAAACAATACTTAAGAATTTAACGTTAAACCTGTCCAAGAAATAAACTACTAGTTAGAATTATTCTTAATATAATTATTGGACTGCATCCACACTCTTTCATTTTATAAACAATACTTTCTCTCTCTATATATTTCATATATAGGGTAAGAGAAAGTAAAAATGTAAGCTTTAGCTCGGTCGCCATTCACGAACTCTCAAGCCCCTGAGTGAGACTTAATCTTTATTTATTTAAATTAGGCCTAATTGATAAATTTGACTTTTTGGGGACAGGAGACTGGACATCTGAATACTCATTCCCTTTCAAAGAAAGTTATTCCATTTAATAGGAGAATTAAATTCAAGTATGATACATAAGATTTTTTGTTTCAATGATTTATTTATTTATTTAACATTAACACTTTTTACCTTATTTCGACACCATATGTGTCATCATTGGAAGTGAATTACATACTTATTAATTAATTAATTAATTACATTTGCGCACTATGTAATTCACTTCCAATGATGACACATAGGGTGTCGAAATACGTATAAAGTGTTAATGTTAAATAAATAAATCATTGAAACAAAAAACCTTGTGTATCATACTTGAATTTAATTCTCCTATTAAATGGAATAACTTTCTTTGAAAGGGAGTGAGTATTCAGATTCCTATTAAGGCATAATGTTTCAACTAGAGCCAACGGTTACCAGTTTAAAATTAAAGTTATTCGAAACTAGAGAAACAAGTCTAACCAAATGGAAATAATAAGTTATTATTTATTAATCAAGATCGTTTAATTCCTAAGGAGAGAGAGAGAGATTAGAAAAAATATTTTGAAATTAAAAAAAAAAAAAAAATTAACATGCATGTTCCATTATTTATTTTATTTATTTATTAATTTTGGTTTCAAACGATTTTACCTGTCTTATGATTCTGAAAATTTGTTTCGGCTATCTCCTCGTCAACATCATCTTCGGCTAAAAAAAAAAAGTCGAAATTTTGTTTGAAAATTAAGACAATTTCATGAATGTGCATATAAAACGATTTTCATCTCCTTTTTATTCTTTTAATTGACCATTTAATTTTTAGTGGCAATAAAAAATTTTAGTATAATTTCATTTACTTAGTAAAAAATAAGTAAAAAAAATATACTTTTAAACTTTTGTTATAACAACAAATATCTCTCTCTCTCTCTCTTCCTGTCGTTTTGTTTAAATGGCAACATGGCATCTATTTTTTTTAATTAAAAAGTTGAGATCTAGAGTTGATTTTTATTAAGAATTTCAGATTTAATGTAACTTTAAAAAGTTATATATTTAAGAGACAGTTTGGTTTATTAAATTCTTTAGTAAAAAAATATATATATATATATATATAAAATTTAATTGTTTCTTGAATTATATTAGCAAGTTCGAAATTAACGGATTAATTTTTCCCGGTTTAGTGAGGTCACGACTAAGATAAAGTTGGTAAATTAAGTTTTTTTTTTTTTTCATCTATTAAAGAGGATACAAAAATTATGGAAATTAGCATAATTTTGTGAGAATTCTGAATAACAATTTTGTTTCGCCTTGATTGCCCTCCCTCCCCCACTTTGGCATATTAATGTTCCTGATACAAAACTAAAAGTGATTAAAGAAAAAATTTCTACGAGGGTTTCTTATAAGATTTTATCTTTAACCTGGTTACATGCAAATCTAAATATATATATACAAGTAAAATCTGTTGTGACTGGTCGCACATTATACAACTTTCAACAGAAGGTAAGAAAAAATTGTAATTGAAAGTCGTGTACTACGCTTGTAATACTAGGTTTTATCTGTCGATATATATTATTAATAGTTTCCGAAAGTATTGGGTGTAACACATAAAATGTCAGATTTTTTAAATCCTAATCTTGCTACTGTTTAGCAAGTAGGTATAAATATTTTATGTAAGCTCAGGGGCCCACATCTTGTGGGTACGTGGATGGCGACCACGAGCTACCCGAGCTGAGACTGACAGTCCTTCTGTTCTCTACATGTCTGTCCCTTTCTTTTATATTTTCAACAGGCGTCAGACCGTGCGACCTGCCGACCTGTTCTATTTCTTCCGGTCGCAAAAAACCCATTCCGCCGACCCCGCAATGTGGGAATAAGAGGGAGAAAAGAAGAAGATATAAATATTTTATTTTAATTTTAATCGTGACCATGAAAACACGCGATTTCGGAACAATCTTTTTTAATAAGTACAAACTCGGCCATTCCTCTGCCCAAGGAATATTAATCATGCATTTGGTGAAGGGAATTCTAATGAAAGTATCATCTGTCGTTGGTTTACAAAATTTTCTTCCGGAGATACGACGCTAGAAAAATGGATGGCCTCAAAAATCAATGGAGGACGAAGATCTTAAAAAAGTTGTGGAAAAAGACCCTCATAAAACAGTCAGAGAACTTGCGTCTGATCTAGGCACAAGTCATATGACAGTTTCCAGGCATTTAAAAATGATTGGAAAGGTAAAAAAAAGCTCGATTTCTGGGTCTCCATTGATGTTTGAGGCCGTCCACGGGCCAGATTTTCTAGCGTCGTATCTCCGGAAGAAAATTTTATAAGCCAACTTCGCATGGTTCTTTCATTAGAATTTCCTTTACCAAATGCATGATTAATATTCCTTGGGCAGCGGAATGGCAGAGTTTGTACTTATTAAAAAAAATTGTTCGGAAATCGCGTGTTTTATGGTCACGATTAAAATTAAAATAAAATATTTATACCTACTTGGGAAAAAAAACATAGTAGCAAATAGAGGATTAATAACTGTTTATTACTGATAAAAAATAATTTTCTAGGAATCAATAGACAACGCTTTAATCCTCTATAAAGATTAAGATTTAAAAAATCGGACATTTCATGTCAGTTAACTAAGGTAATGAAAAATGTCAATATTGATAAACTCAAAAGTCAAGGGGAGTGTGTTCGGATCAATTGGCAACGAGTTAGGATAAACAAATGTGCCTAGATCACAAGTATCGTTACTATATAGAACTTTTCGTTCAAAGTCTATATAGCCTCAGATGCCGAAAGATTAAAAAAAAGATGTAGGCCTACAATTTATAAACATAGAAAAATATTTATAATTTTAATATATTGAGAATCAAGATATCCTGTTTTTTTCGCAATTTTTATTTCCAAATATACAAAATTTCTATGGATATTTCGGCAGCATCACACAGCCATTCTCAGTCAAGAAATTTAAAGCTGGAGAACATCACAAAATAAAACTTTTATCTTTTATTATCAATTTATTAATAATTATAATTATTTTCGCCAAAAGTTTTTGAAGTTTTACTAATATATTTGTATTTTGTTATCATGTCAAGTCATTTTCCTTATTTTTTCTATCAAGTACAAGAGTAAAAAAGTGCTTCAAATAATTTTGGAAGCAAAATGAGAGTACCTCCCCCCCCCCTTGGCCTAGAAGTTAGAGGAGTTGACAAATGTCAATATTGAGAGTCTTAAAGCCACGACACGGGGCGCGGGTTCGGACCCTAGGAAGTTTGATGAATTTTTATTTAAATCATTTGTATACTCAATAATATGCCTGGACCCCATATATTTATCGAGTAAAAAAAAAAAAATCAGTATCGTTAAAGTCTATATGCCGAAGACAAAAAAAGAAAAGTGAGAATATAGACTTATCTTAAAAAGCAACTAATAAATAATTGATTTTATCGATAGACCAGATTTTGAGAAAACATTAGTAAAGTACAGTACTAGTACAGTTTGGCAAATTTTATTTAAAAGCTTATTCTCGTATGTCAGATATTATATTTATAAATTAATGAACGTACGAATTTGTATTAAATTTAGCACAAATTTCATTTCGAAATATCAAAGTTTTTAATTATGATAATTAGCCTATCTCATTTGATTCGAACAAATGAGCATCATGCAAATAAAGCAGATTCGTTTTAGGAACCAACATTATTTAAAATTTAACGTGGGCTTAAATTGAAATTTTTTTTTCCTAATCAACTAAATTATTCTAATTTTCACAAAAATTAGTTAAATAATTTAAATGAGCAAAGAGGAGAAAATGTAATAAATAAATTTACTGAAAATAGATGTGAAGGTTAGTTTAAAGCTGATTGTATAATACTTTACAAACGAATTAATGCTATTTTTTCTTTGGGGCGTTTTTTTTAAGGTATTTTTCGGCATCTATGGCCATTTAGACCACGTCCCTATTTATTTAAAATGATTGGTAGCCAATTCAATTTAAATAAATTTTTGTCGCATGGGACAGGATGCGAACCCGGTGGGGGTGGTTGGTTGGAAGATTCAATTTATAGGAGGGTCTCTCTGGGAGATGAAAATGTTTAAATAATACCTTCAAATACTATTGCACCTATTGCATACTAATAGCACCGTCGAGGTGATTTGAGACTTAAAATTGATAGCTTAAAATAAATGTATAAAAAATATATTTTAGACAAAAAAATCATAATTTCTTTAGTTTTTAAAACTTTTTCAATTTTTTCTCGGAGGGCGCGGTCTCCCCCTCCGGCCCCCTTTTAATACGTCTCTAAACAAGGTTAAGTTACAAATTAATTTTATAGCACCCTAACTTAAAGTTTCGGACCCAAATGGTAGCTACACAGTCAGTAAGTTTTTTTTTAATTTGCCCTTTTGGCATTTAGTATTATACGATTATATATTTTGATTAATTTATATATACCGATGGCTACCGGGGGACGTTCAACACGCATATTCGTCGGGGTTTCGCCATGCATGGTTTGCTTAATTGCAGTGATTTGGGTGACTGCTGCTCTAATCCGTTGTCAGACCTCCCGGCAGTCAGTAAGTTAAAAATACATAAATTAAAGATACTCATTTACATGTATGATCAATTTACAATTAGCAGGATTAATAGGATTATATTTAGCATAATAGCTGTCCGTATAAAAATTCAAAATAACATTGCAACTTTTTTTTTTAATTCGTTTAAAGACATCGGAGGCCATTTAGATCCAGTCACTATTTATTTCAATTGATTGGAATACAATTCAATTGAAATGAATTTTGCGTCGCCTGTGACGGGACCTTAACCTATGGTATCAGAAGTCAATCCTCTACCTCTGGGCCATAGGCCAAGCCTTCCTCATTTGGTAAGAAATAAAATTATACCGTTAAGATCTAGCCCTTATGGTAATATGTAATATGATCACTACTTTATTAATTGCAAATTAACCCTACGTGTTTGTGGTTAAGCGATGCAAAGCGTATGGAACGTCCCCCGGTAGCCATCGGTACTATGTAAAAAAGCTTAATAAATTCCCCTATCTACCAAAAGTAAAATTAAAAAACATCACAAAACAATCTCCAGAAATACATTCACTGAAAAATTGATTTATGAATTTAACTGACAAATTTTGAGAAAATCGAAAAAACTGAAAAACACATAAAGCTAGTACTCTTTCCGATTTTGATTAACTTATTTTCGTCCCGGGGGTGTTTACTTAAATAAAATTTCACCTCTACTCAATTTTCACCTTATGACACACAACCACACACCCACCCACCCACCCACAGACACCATCCAACCACTTTTTCACCTCAACGAACCACACTCGACATCGAATTTTTGACGAACACTTTCTCTCTCATATATATACATATACATAAGAATAAAAAGCTATATAATAAATTCAAACCCCTAAATGGGCGCAGTAGCCGAAAAGGGTAAAAATTAAAAAAAAAAAACATACATGTAAATATTTATCTTTATTGTGAGGTTTGTCTTTGTGGCTGGAAGTATTTCTAAAGCGGAGTCAAAAAAAATTTCAAGACATAGGCAGCTAAAATTATTTCTTTTATTGTCGCCGTTCCAGGCTGACGTTTCGGCCACTGGTCTAGGCCATCTTCAGACCCGGAGGCGAAAATAAATTAAAATTAAAATTTCAGCGACACATTTGCATGAACAGAGCGCTCATAAGGACAACGAAAGAATCTTCTTTCGTTATGAGCGCTCCGTTCATGCGAATGTGTGATGGCTCCTATCGGACACCAGCCTGGAGGAGTAAATAATATTATCTACCCTTTTTTAACACCTTGTAAAGTATAAACAGCTATAAACTAACTTTCACTTCTATTTTCAGCAGGAATATTTATTCTACATTAGTTGCATTCTACTTTTCCTACCCTTTCTGTAACAGCTGGTCAAAGATTTCAAATTCAATAGACACGTACTTAGGCGACGGAACATACAACATATTTGTTCAGGGAGGGGTGGGGGACAAGTTAAAGATTAAAAATAAATATTTTTCGTCATCTGGGGCCATTAGACCAAAAACCTATGGTAGTTAGGATAATGCAGAGATTTAAAAAAAAACGAGAGGGGTGCCACAAATCAACCTTAATAAAATATTAGGGAGTAGATGATAAACACTGTGGTCAATTTAGAAAGGATATCAAAAACACTGCAATAAAAAAAAAACATTTTTGATTTTATCTTAATATTAATATTGATCTCGGATCTTCTAAATCATAAGCAAAGGCTTTACGGTTCTCGGGCTTGGTGTAGGGGTTAGAGTGCTAGCCTTATATACCGAGGGTCGCGGGTTCGGATCCCAGACAGTTCGATGATTTTTTTAAGAGATTTGGATGCCAAATGGCTTAAATAAGAATGCCTGGACCCTCAATAGATATAATAACAAATAATGAGTATCGTTTAGTCTTATATGGCCTGAGTTGCCGAGAAGACTGTGTGTATGGGTGTGTGAATGTGAGTCTGAATGGGAAAAAAAGTGTGAGTTGTAAAAAAAAAAGCTTTACGTCTCTTCTAATAAAAGCAAAATGTAGATTTGTTTATTATTTAAAACACATGATATCTCAGATTCAAATATAAGTCCCATACCACATACCCCTTATCCGCTCTATTCTCTTAATTTTCCTCTATTAATCAATTCGCAGAGACCAACATTATTATTAATACTGCCAAGTCCGGAAAGGATAAATAGTATAGAAATTAATCTTAATCTAACTATAATATTGATATAGATAGTGTCTGGAACATTTCGGAGAGATTCTCTCCTCTAAGTCATCCATCAATCAATTCACCCAAATTGATTATATTGTCATCAACGTTATTATTTACGAATGTGTGTCGAAATACGAATTAATTCACTTCTCACTAGTTCTATTTATTCTAGAAAATAAAACAATTACTAAAGTAATTCCACCTCATCGGTTTGTCTGGTGAATTAATAATTAGATAAAAAATCTGGTATGACTGGTCGCACCAGAATTTTTGGTGTCCAGATATATTTAAATAAGAGTTTCTGCCGATATATTTGAATTCAAGATGGAAAATTTATAAGCATGGGTAAATATTTATATTTTGTTATTATGGAAACCATTTCTCCTATCTCTCCTATGAAGTTCAAGAATAAAATGGTCCTAAGAAGATGACAAAATGAGAATATACATTTTGAAGAGCATGTAAAAGATAATTTATTTATGAATTTTAAACAAAATCGTTGGAGAGAATTTTGAGAAGATCGCAAAAAAACTGAAAAAGTACATCAGTAAAATACTAGTACTTTTTGGCCGATTTTGTTCAAAAGCTTCGTGTCATGTCCCAGGGGAGGTGACTAACTTAAATATAAAATTTCAACCTCTTAGCTCTTTTCGTTCTTGAGATATTTTGTTCACAGACACACACACAACACACACACACAGACAGACAGAAAGACCATGTCGCGAAAAACACTTTTTTGGTATATAGGTAAGAGAAAGTAAAATATGTGAGTAAATTTAAAGATATACAGACACACACACACACACACATACTCTCTTCCAAGGGTTTATTAATTAAGTAAACAATAATTATAAATGAAAATGTATTTGTGAATAAAATGAAAATTATTATGTAAAATAAAGGTCAACAAATTTTAATCACACAAGAATTTTCATCAAAATAATTATTCATCATAATAAGATGAGGTTTTCTAAATAAACTATATTACAAATTCATTGTTGTTGGAAATCAAATTAATGTTTGTATAGTCCCTCTAGAGTGGAGTACAAGTCTGTTTTATCTAACCAAAAAAATCCAAAATTTATTCCTAATAATTAATTTGAAAATTGCAAAAAGTGACATTAATGAAGAGGGGGGAATTATTTGTCTTGTTAAATATCAAAGTTTCCAACTTAGTTTTGTCATTAATGACGAAAAAGGGGAAAACTTATAAAGTCATTTTTATAAATGCTTTTAATGTAATTACTTTTTAATGAGAAAAAATATTTGGTTTTCTGTTATACTTTGAATTGAGAGTAACTTAAAAAAGCAACTCTACGCAATGTTGGTAATTGGGTTCTAAACTAACAAGTGTAAATATTTATTTTCCTTTTACAAGAGGGAAAGAGAAATGCGATTTTGCATCAATCCTGTGTTTATTTTTACTCAGAATTATTCCCAGGCAAGGGCGGATACAAGGGGGAGGGGGTAAAGGGGGTAATTACCCCCCCCCCCCGAGATTCGAAAAAAATACCTTTTTTTCGCAAAAAAATTTATTTTTAATGTAAAATTTTTAAAATTAATACTTAAAAATTTGATGTGTATTTATATTCTGGCAAAGAAGTATAGAATGCGCTTTTAAATTACCGAAATTAAAAAAAAATAGTGTGCTGTGCGACGGGTCACACCAGATTACCCCCCCCCGAGAAACACCTCTGGATCCGCCCTTGTTCCCAGGCATTCCCGATTGTAATTCTATTAATATTTTAATTTATCTAATTATATAAAGTAAAATATTGTAAATAATAATTCATCACTCTTCCGATAATAATCTCTATTTCACTAGACTACAAACAAACAAATATTGCCTTCGGGCTTGGTGTAGGGGTTAGCGTGCTGGTCTTCTATACCAAGGGTCGCGGGTGCGGATTCCAGGCATTCAGATGATTTTATTTAAGTCATTTGGATACCAAATGGTTTAAATAAGAATGCCTGGACCCCTAATAGATAATTACTAAAATACGAGTATCGTTAAAAGTCTTATATGGCCTGAGTTGTCGAGAAGATAAATCGAAAAAATCTGAAAAAGTACATTAGTAAAGTACTAGTACTCTTTGGCCAATTTTGTTCAAAAGCTTAGTGTCACGTCCCAGGGGGGCGCCTAACTTAAATATAAAATTTCACCCACTTAGCTTAATTCCTTCATGCTTTAAATTGAACACAGACACACACACAGACATGTTGCAAAAACCAATTTTATGGACTCAAGGTACCTCAAAACGTGTATATCCATCAAAATCTCGACATCGAATTTTTGACATGAAACCAATACTTTCTCTCTATATCTTTATATATATAATTCTTCTGTACGTGTGTATGTGACTGAACTCCTCCTAAACGACTGAACCGATTTTGATGAAATTTTCTGTGTATGTTTGTGAGAATCCCGGACATGTTTTGTTTCACAAATAACAATAAGTTAATGAGTAATTAACCGTTAAAATAAGAAAAAAATAAAAATTAGGAGAAATAGTTGACATGGGAACAAAATATAAATATTTACCCATATTTACGATTTTTTTTTATTTATTTACATTTTGAATTCTAAAATATCGGCGTGTCTGTGTACCGGGAGAGTCCCGGAAAGGATATTATTCACAAAAAATCTTAAGTTCATGAATAATTAACCGTTAAAATAAACTCTATATATAAAAATGAAAAGGGAAAATGTATGTACCGGTATGTATATAAATAAGTAGACGAGCAAGGGGGTCCAGGGGGCACAGCCCCTCTAGACGGAAAGCCCCGCCGAAGGCGGGGCTTTCCGTCTAGTATATTCATATATATAGAGGTAAGAGAAAGTAAAAATTCTCCTTATCGTCCCTGAAAGTAAAAATAGTTGATTTTGGGTTTTTTCTTTTTTTTTTGGGGGGGGGGGGGTAGGTTAATATCAAAATTAATGATTAAATTAGGAGAGGACGGGAGCCTTCCCGACACAGCATCCAAGTGACGAAACTTCGGCGACAGGATATAACATTTTTTATTTTACTTGGCTGCTGTGTCCCGGGAAGGCTCCCGTCCTCTCCTAATTGAATATCTACAGCCATTAAACTCAACAATTTATTAATGATTAATTTTTTATTTTTTACTTTCTCGTATAGAGAAAGTTATGTAATCGTAAAAAAATTCGACTTCGAGATTTTGATGTTTCTCCACGTTTTAGACCTCCCTGAGTCCAAAAAAACCATTTTTGGCATTATGTCTGTGTGTGTGTGTGTGTGTGTGTGTGTGTGTGTGTGTGTGTGTAACACGATTGCTTAAAAACCAAAGCAGCTAGATCGATGAAATTTTATATGCTCCTTACACTAAAATTGTAGATTTCTATCAACTTTTGGAGTAAATACGTCACTTGGAAGTAGTACTTTACTTAAAAGTTTTTTCAAAAATTTCGAAATTTTCAATTTTTTTGTTATATTATGATAAAATACTCTATTTTAAAAGCTTTTATTCTTTGACATTTTTACGAAAACTGAATAGTTTTGAAATAATCACAGAAGAAATAGAAAATATTCGTTAATTTTGATAAAAAATCAAAACAAAATCATACAGGTGTCATTAAAAAAAGGGTAAATATAAACAAATGAATTTGTGAAACAAATGAATTTGTTTATATTTGCCCTTTTTTAATGACACCTGTATGATTTTGTTTTGATTTTTTATCAAAATTAACGAATATTTTCTATTTCTTCTGTGATTATTTCAAAAACTATTCAGTTTTCGTAAAAATGTCAAAGAATAAAAGCTTTTTAAAATAGAGTATTTTATCATAATATAACAAAAAAATTGAAAATTTCGAAATTTTCGAAAAACTTTATAAGTAAAGTACTACTTCCAAGTGACGTATTTACTCCAAAAGTTGATAGAAATCTACAATTTTAGTGTAAGAGCATATACCAAATTTCATCGATCTAGCTGCTTTGGTTTTTAAGCAATCGTGTTCACACACACACCCAGACGTAATTCCAAAAGAATATACGAGAAAGTCTCGGGGAAGTCAATCCCCATATTTTTTTTTTTCTAAATATGTATCTCTTTCTGAATATTCAGTGCAAATTTCAGCTTGATCTGTTGAAAACAAAGGGAGTTATGATTTATTTTCTAAAAAATATCACTTCAACTAGTCTTAAAGAGGCTTCCTAAACTAATTTTTTCCAACTTTAAGATGCATCAAGTCAAAGAAGAAGAGTTAACAAAAAAACCAATGAACAAAACCAAAAAAATGAAGGCAGTCGAGAAAAAAAAGTATTTTTAATAATTAAGTTTTCTCGTGTGATTATTTCATTGTTTTTATAAAAAAAGATGGAAATTTCTTCTATATAGTCCAGGATCCAGGCCCATTTTTACAAAGAAGGTCGACTCAACAAAATGAAGCTACTCGTGTGAAAATTAGCTTAATAGTAATAACTTGTAAAAAATGGGCCTGGAATCCTGGACTAACAACACAAGTTGCTATAAAAATTTTTTAATAGCCTATTAAAAAAAAAAAAAAAAAAAAAACAATGAAATAATTACAAAACAACACTTGGGGGGCTTAAAAATATTGACTCACACTGCACCTAAAAAATTAAATTAAACCATTACATTAATAAAATTAAATTATCCCTAAGCTTAGATATATGAATTTTCAAAAAAATTCACAACACAAAAAAATCCCATTTTACTGGGTGCCTACAATTAATCAAGAATTATATAATTATTTAAAATAATATAATTGAGTGATTATGTTGTGTATTGTAAAAAAAAAATAAAATAAAACAATGAAATAATCATATAAGAAAACGCATGTTGCTGCTTTAATATTACCCTAGAAGTTATAATTAAGCTTAATATTTATAAATATTCCAAAAATCCCATTTTCCTGGGTGCCTACTATTTCATCAAAATATAATCTTAGAGGATAGAATATATACTGGGTAAATGTATATATGAATGTGAAGAGATTTGGTTTAAATTAAAACAATGCAGAAAAGTGAAGTTCAAATGAATGAGCCTCTCTAATAAAAAAAGAACAAATAGGCTATTAATTAAATAATAGATAATAAAATTAAATATATACCAGTAAATTAAAAAAAAAAATGTTTGAAAGCTCTCATGATAAAACCATTAGAAGCCTCAAAATATTATATTTAGTAAATTAAATGATTAATAATGTTATTTTCGATAAATGCATTCTGAAGAATGATGAGTCAGTTTATCATTTTCCCACATTATACAATAACAATTCCCTAACTAAAAAAATTTGTTAATTCAAAAATTTAAGAAAATTGATTAGGTTTCGGTGAAGGTGTGTTTGTATGTTTATAGTCCTAAATTATATTAAAAATATATACGATCGTAAATCTATGGCATAATAAATCAGGAATTATATAATTTTAAATTTGTACTAATTATTTAAATAATATAATTAAGGAATTCTGTTGTGTATTGTATGGAATGAATGTGTCTACGGATGAGTGCTGTCATTTATCAAAAATAACCTTACTAATAATTATATCTACCAATATATTTCATTAAAATATTAATATTTATTTATTTATCAAATGCTACTCACACATTTGAGAAGGAAATTTCGATGAGAATATTGAAGGGAAGGAGAGAACGAACACAACACAAAAGAAATTAAACGTCAGAATATCACAAAACCAATTTCAACTAGAAGCAACGAGTATAGAAAAAGACCAAAGAGTATCTATTAAGACATAGAGTTTAGAAAAGAGAACAGAAGCTACATGAAGACAATAACTTTTGATCAGGAATTTTAATATTAATAAAATTTAATTAAATAATTAAAATACCACTATTAATAATAAATAATAACAAAAATTAAATATAATGAAGTGTACTTCAAACAATTTTAACAAAATAATACTGTTATACTTTTTACAAGGGCATCTAAATAATAATCGATATATGGACCCTGTTATGCAATGGTGTGTCAAAGACCAAAAAATTCAAAATTGAGTTAAGCACGGAATATTTTTTAAATGCTATAATTAATAGTATTTTTTATGAAATATGTCCTAAAAAATTTATATTTAATGTTACTTGCACAAATGACAAGAAAAATTATATAGAATCCAATGTAAACAAAAAACTTTATTGTTGATTTTCTCAAAACTCTATGTTTGGTCTTTGACACACCATTGCATAACAGGGTCCATATATGAATTAATTTCTAAAAAATCTGGTGTGACTGTCGTACAGCACACAACTTTCTTTGATAATCGAAAGTTGTGATCTGTGCTTGTCACACCAGATTTTTCGTGTCGAGATATATTTAGTTTCCGACGATATATTAGAATTTAAGATGTAAAATTTATAAGTATGGAAAAATATTTATATTTTGTTACCATGGCAACAACCATTTCTCCTATCCTTCCTATGAAGTACAAGAGTAAAGTGGGTCTTCAGAATATTTCAAAGAAAAAATGAAAATTTACATTTTAAAGAAAGTTATTCTTATTTAAGCCATTTGGTATCTATATGGCTTAAATAAAATCGGACTGCCTGGGATCCGAACCCTCGACCCTTGGCATACAAGGCAGACGCGATATCAACTACGCCAAGCCCGAGGACTTATACTTGTGTGGGTACGTGTCAGTTGTTAATTACTAGGGAGATCTAACAACAATCTTCTGAAGCAATCAATCAAAAAAAATCGCTAGTTGGATGTCCATTTGGATTGCCTATCTATCATGATTGATAGGCTTGTAACAGCAAGCAAAAACAATAGATAGATAAATTGTTTGATGCAAGAAACAAAAACAAACGAATTTATTCTAGGTAGCTGTCTCTCTTTAAATAAGCCCTGACTGTGTCTCATATTTTCCAAACCCACATAACGAGAGAATAAAAATTAGGTAAAATGATATAATAATAATAATAATAATATATAGAATAGTTTTGTGGTGCCAAATATTTTTTTAAAGCAAAATATCTAAATAAATTTCCAGGATCAAAGTTGTTCTTCTTTAATTAATTAAAAGAGAGAGAGAGAGAGAGAGAGAGAGAGAGAGAATGAGAATGACTCTTTAAGGAATTTAGCCAAGATGAAAATTTGGCCCCATTTGTATGCTATCCCTTCTCATTTCCCACCTGAGATATTAATTAGTGGAAAAGAAAAAAAATACAGTTGGTTAACCAATATAAAAAATTAAAACTTGTTGTGTTATTCATGAATTGATTTGTATAACTAATGAAGGGATTATATTCTAATGAGGGGTGAAAAAATAATTGGTGAGGCTAACGAAATATGATATAAAAATTCATTATCTTCTTTCCCTGACTAATTAATGCTATTAAATTGATACTGGCGACCGTTGGCAACATAGTGAAACATATTTAATTAGGTAATATAAATTGTACTCAAGGTTATTTGTTTCAATTCATTTTATTAACTTTATACGCATTTCGACACTATGTGTGTCATCTTCAGAAGTTTACAAATGACTAGTGTATGAGTAGTCATTTGTAAACTTCTGAAGATGACACACATAGTGTCGAAATGCGTATAAAGGTAATAAAATGAATTGAAACAAATAACCATGAGTACAATTTATATTACCTAATTAATGCTGCTGCTCCGGGATTTCTTGACTCAAGAATAATAAAAAAACTTGACATCTGGTTAATAAGAAACGATGATATAAGAAGAGAGAAAATCTTATGATTAGGATTTTTCGCTGGATCATATCAGTGGCGGATGCAGAGGTGTTTCTCGGGGGAAGGGGGGAGGGGGGGTCTAGAGTGACTGGTCGCACAGCAAACATTTTTTTCTTAATTTCGGTAATTTAAAGGCGCATTCTGTACTTATTTGCCAGAATATAAATACAAATCAAATTTTTAAGTATTAATTTTTAAAATTTTACATTAAAAATACATTTTTTTTTTTGAAAAAGTTTTTTTCAATTCGGGGGGTAATTACCCCTTTTCCTTGTCATTAGAAAGAAACGGATTTTTTCAAATCTCAGAGGGGGGGGGTAATTACCCCTTTCATCCGCCCTTGGATCATATACATATGGAAGGAAATCTTAGTTTAGATGAATCGAGATAATTTTTCCTATTTACATGTTAGCATCGGAGTAGAAGAAATTAAAAAAAAAATCTCATCAATGTAATAAAATGCACCGAAAATCTCATAGAATTGTCATAACTGTAGAGGAGACCGGGCCAGGTTGGCCATAGGGGCACGATGGCCCAATCGTGATATTTCGCAGAATAATTGGAAGATTGTGTTTCGGATCAGAATCAGTCGCGTCATTTGAGGGGGGGGGGGGCAGGGAGGGCATTTGCCTCCCCCCAAAGGATCTGATTATAAAAAAAAATTTTATTCTAAATAAAATCTTTCAAAATACATCTACGAGTATTTAAACTCTACAAAATTAAACAATTAATTAAATTAAATATCTTTTGGACAAAATTTAAGCAGGTCTATCTACCTATTTGTAAGTAAAATTTAGGAAAAAAAAGTTTGTCCCCCTCCCCCCAAGAAAAAGTTGAAATGACCCAAAAGTCATTTGTTGAGACCCAGAACCCCAATCTATAGTTCTGGGGGTGAGACACTTGTTAATTTTGGTAAAAATGTTTTAATTATAAATTCCCTAATTCCAGCATATTTTATAATAAATATTCTAATGAAAAAATAATTAGCGATAAATAAATTTTTTTTTTATTTTCAAATGAGAAGGGGATTATCTTTTTTTTTTATTTATAATATAAATTTAAATTAATCTGAAAATTAAATTATATTTAAAAAACAATTATAAAGATATTAATAATTCTGCTAATTATTATTTTGTAGATATTAAATACAGTATTTATTTCCAACATTTAAATTCGAGCGAAATGGGAGTATGTCTGTCATCCTTGTGAATAGGCGGTTAAGTTAGTTAATTTTGTTTACTTTTTTACAGCTTTTAAAGTTTACAAAATTGAAGATTTTTTTTTTTCAAAAACGCATCTTAATTACTGTCCTAGCTAGGCTAAAAGGTCCTGCGACCCTCACCTTTTTGATTGAAAATGACATAAAATACTACTTTCCTCTTTTTGTCTATTAGAGATGTAATCAATAATGCAATTAAATTAAAAAAAAAAAACCTTTTTGACTTAAATCGTAAAAAAATTTTAAAGCCATTGTATTGTACAGAGATTTTATTCAACATCTAAAATTTTTACGATTATTTACGCATGTCTGTGACGAATATCATAAAAGGAGTCAGAAGTCGTAATAAAAGGCATTTGGGCTTTGGAAATGAGTTTTTTTTTTTTACTTTTTATCTTTTTAAAATTCACTGTCAGATTATGCTTTTCATTTGAACTTATTATCATTAATATATGATAATAATATTCTTTATAAATTTCAATATCAAAAATATTTTAAAATATACGTATTTCAATATAGCTTATATAATGGCCAATATGGACAATAGTGTTGGTTTTTAAAAGAAAATAGCATTTGTAGCTTTGAAGCGATTAGCTAACAGTAAGAAGATTAAAGTAGGAGAATTTAAATCCGTAACTTAGATTAGTAAGATAAAAAAAAAAAATAAGGCCTGCTCTTGCTCGATCAATAGCCAACTAATCGGCTTTAAAAGAGACGACTAATCTTCAATAGTAAATTATGAATTACAAGATTGGACCCGAGCGTACCCAAGAACAGCAGGTGTGAAAGATAAAAAATTTTATATTTTGTTGCCGATGTTTCAAGAGCTAGTCGTACTCATCATCAGGGCCTATGGTAACTACTTTTATTTCAATAATTGATTATTTAATAATATATTAATATTCATGATAAATATGACATGAAACTTTTTAATGTTTTCTTACACGCAAAATTGTCAAAGATAAGTAGGATCGGTGACAATTTTATGGTAACCATTAAGAAGTTTCAAGTCATATTTATTATATGTTAATGTATATTATAAAATAATAATTATTGAATTACAACTTGTTACCATAGGCTCTGAGCAGTGCCGGATTACTTATTAGGCGCAGTAGGCAATCGCCTATATTACTTTAGAAGCCCCGCGACACAAGATTTTTTTTAAACTCTTCTTCGGCATCTGAGGCCATTTAGACCCCGCCCCAATTATTAGCTGATAGGGCCCCGCGATTTCGACTGCCTAAGGTCTTTCATCTTGCCTAATCCGGCACTGGCCCTGAGGCAGTTAAGCTTATAATTCTGAGTTAAAGATAACTCGAGTTCAAATCCAACTCAAGGCAAAAAATTATCCAACTCTGTCCCTGAGGAAGGAAACGGGAACCCACCTCAGTATCTTTCCAATCGGAGTTACTACTCCCCAGACCTCAACGTGTTAAGCCTGACAATATTGACTGAAGAGAGAGATACTAATAAAAAAATTAAAAAAGTCTGGTGTGCCTGGCGCACAGCACACAACTTTCTCTTACCTTCGGTAATCGAATGTTGTGTACTGTGCTTGTCACAACAGATTTTTTGTGTCGACATGTATTTAGTTTCCGACAGTACGGTACATTCGATTTTCAAGATGTAAAATTTATAAGTATGACAAAATATTTATATTTTGTTACCATGGCAACCATTTCTCCTATCTTTTCTATGGAGAACAAGAGTAAAGTGATCTTCAGAAGATTTCAATCACAAAATGAGAATATACATTTTAAAGAGAATCTAAAAAATAATTGATTTTTGAATTTAAAAAAAAATCGTTGGAGCAAATTTTGAGAAAATCGAAAAAAACTGAAAAAGTGCATCAGTAAAGTACTAGTACTTTTTGGTCGATTTTGGTCAAAAGCTTCGTGTCAGGTCCCATGGGGGTGCCTAACTTAAATATAAAATTTCAACTTCCTAGCTCTTTTCGTTCTTGAGATATTTTGTTCACAGACACACACACACACAGACAGACACACAGACAGACCATGTCGCGAAAACCACTTTTTGGATTCAGGGGACCTCAAAACGTGAAGATCCATCAAAATCTCGACATCGAATTTTTGACATGAATCCAATACTTTCTCTCTCTATATATATTAACATATATATAGAGGTAAGAGAAAGTAAAAATTTTATGTACTATACTAGCAACTTAGAGTCTGAAACCACTTTAACGGTGCTAGTATTTGAAGGCATTATTTAAAACATTTTCATCTACCAGAGAGGCCTTCCTATAAATTGAATGTTCCAACCAACCGCCTCCCCCCCCCCCCCCGACAAAATTGCATTAATCCGTCGTTGCCCGGAGGATGAGTGCGACTAGCTGTCGAAACGTCAGAAACATCGGATATATACATGTATTATAGCTAGCGGCTGTTGCTGGGAATGTTCCCTTCCAATCTA
The DNA here is from genome assembly GCA_023213315.1 of Euborellia annulipes. Lineage (NCBI taxonomy): Eukaryota > Metazoa > Arthropoda > Insecta > Dermaptera > Anisolabididae > Euborellia > Euborellia annulipes. The sequence goes on along the minus strand of JAKCPI010007132.1, from coordinate 6,225 downwards.
ATTTAATATCTTCAGCTATTCATTTCAATACATTATTAATAAATATGGTCTTAATGCTTGAAGAGGATTCGGAAATACTAGCATTTAGAAAGTTGAAAAAAAAATCTAAATATGAAATTTCATAAAAATCTTTTCAATAAATAATATCAGAAAGGAGATATTTTTCCTCTCTGTGCTCCTTCTCTACCTGTCAAGTAACATCTCCCTCCACCCATTCCTATCAGAACGTTTTTAATGTTTCAATTAAATGTTCATCATCAAACAACTTTTGCTTTTTAGTCTGTCAATTTTTTTTTTTTTTTAAGTAAAAAAAAGCATCCAAGTAAATAAATATTACATTAAAAAGAAAAAAAAAACGCGCTTTCTCTAGAGAGATTAGAACCTTTCAATCATTGATTTCATCGACAACCTTTTTTTTATTTTTTTGGTTGATTCACTCACGCACAAATACATCCGCATGCACACACAAATAAAATAACATTTTCTCGATTTTACATTTAGAAGAAATTGAATTATCGTCAGGAAATTAAGTTTCGAATGAAGGGAGGAGGGTGGGTCAATCGTGTGGGGTTTGCATTCGTTTGTCAGATAAATTTTATTTATAAAAAGATTAAAAAGTATTAAATATGAATGGATATAAAAAGTTTGAATTGTTCCATTAAAGAAAAAAAAAACAGGAATGGTTTCTATTATCTCATATCAGTGAGTAGGTGATGTCAAAAAGAAAAGCAATTCGATATTTGTTAAGATAAAAATAAAAGAGAAAAAATAAATAAGCAAACACGATATTAAGAAAATGGAATTGTGTGTTGGCAAATGACTTTGAATGCGTAAATGACTTTGAAAATTAAATTTTTATGTATTTTCATCTCAGGTTAGAAACTTTGTTTATCAAATGGACCTTATAACAACATTACTGTATCCCAGTGATGGGGGTCTCAATTGCAAGAAAATTGCCAGAAGCAAGCCCAAGTTGAAATAAAAACCAAGCAAAATAGAGAAAAAATTGCAAATTAAAAAAAAAAATGCAAATTTGAAAAATAAACACGAGTCTAGCAAAACCAAGGATGGTGGACAACGTTGAATAACGATGATAAAATCGGGGATTGACATCAATATTTATAACCCATAAGTAACGGTTAAATCCCATGGTATAAAGCACCAGGCTAAGCAATCAGTTTCCAAAAAAGTACCCAAAAATTATTAAAACTTGCTCAAAAGGGTTAAATCAGCACACTATATGATATTGCACATTAATTTTAATTTCCAAATATTTCCTCCATATATAAATTTATATAATAGGTCATGAACTTATTTGAACTATATAAGATTCAAAGTATTTTTGTATAATAATTCAAGTTTCTTTTGACTACATAATATTCCTTAGTTTTATGTAAAATAATAATTTTAGAATACTTTATAACTAGAGACCGGACAAAAAAGCATAAAAAAATGGAAAAAAAGTGCTTTAAAAAGCATAATAAACTTGAATAAAAAGTTGTTAAATAAGCATAAAAGTTGAAAAAAAGCATCTAATAAGCAATTTTTACTCATACCAATGGCGTATACAAATTTTTTTTTTAAAGAAACTAAATTTATTCCGCCCCGCCCTGCGAAAAATTTTTTTTTTGCGGAACCAAATTTTTTCACCCTGCTGAAAAAAATTTTTTTACAGGGCTATATTTTTTCGCACTGCGGGATTTTTGGAAATTTTTTTTTTTTTGGGGGGGGGGGGGGGGGGCGGCCCCCCCTTATATACGTCCCTAGTGTATGCGTGTGTGAATGGGAAAAAATTTTTTTAATTAAAAAAAAAATATATATAAATATTCGTAAAATAAGTTCAAATAAGCACGAAAGGGAAAAAAAGCATGAAAACTCAAAAAAAGCAAAAAAAGCATAAAAAATGCAATCTCAATGCACTTAGTTTTTCCTAATTCGTATAGAAATTAAATATCTAATGGTTGCTTATAAAATTCAGCAATAAGCATTTTGCTTAAAATCCGGTCTCTATTTATAACCTTTATTGTTGGAGTTTATAACTAAGGTCAAAATATTCTAACTGTTGATAATATAGTATAGTATAGTGTATAGAGCAATGTTAACGAACGCTACGTATGGAAATTTTTTTGCCTCTTAAAAATAAATGAAATATTTTTTTAAGCCTTTCAGTATCATCGGCCATATAGATTTTAAGTTGTATATTTTATTAACGGTAGGCCTACATGAAATTCAGTAACATTTATTTATACCAACTGGCAATTGATTTAAATTCATCGGAATGCTTGGGATCCGAACCCACTAGCATTGGCATTTGAGATTATCAATATTAAGATTTGTCAATACCCTAATCTCTCGGCCACGGGGAGAGAGGAGGAATAGGTCAAATAAAAGCCGGAGGGTAAATAGCAAAACAAAAATATAATAAAAAATAAACGATTGAATCAAATCATATAAGGTCAATACTTATATGACATTGACGAATTTCTAATTTATAATGACCAAAGAATGTAATAAAGAATAATTAGTAATAATAAATTTAAATTACCTATGTAAATTGATTAAATTGATTGAAAAACGAGAGAGCTGATAGGAAGGTCGACTGCCTGGCATCATGGCTGACTATGAACTGAGAGAGCGTCGGTTTTTTGACGATAAGCGACGTGGATTGTTACATCACAAGGGCTACCCCACTACTGACCTAAGATGGCGCATTGTCTTCTCTAATAAGCTGGTGAATTTTGGCGTCTAAAAATCTAATCCTTCTGATTGGCTAATAATGCAGTAGGGGGAAAGAACCGCATGGAGGGGGAAAGAAAGGAGGGAGGGAGAGAGAGAGAGTAAGAGAAAGTTTTTCAGAAGAGGAGAGAAGAGAATATATAAAATATAAAATTTTTGAAATGAAAGGGGATGGGAGGCTCCCATTTGAAAATTTCTAATTCTTTTGATAGTTAAATTTTATTATTTAAATAAGAAATAAGAAAAGAGTTGGCCTTTTTGCTTATTTCAAAGAATATTATTATTATTATTATTTTTTTTTTTTTTTTAAACATTCACACTTTTTTCTCATTCACACTCACACTCACACACACATTCACACAGTCTTTTCGGCAACTTAGGCCATTTAAGACTTTAGACGATAACCGTTGTAATATAATATTATCTATTATGGGTTCAGGCATTTCTATTTAAGAATATTATTATTATTATTATTTTTTTTTTTTTTCTTTGTTTCACTCACACTTTTTTCCCATTCACACACTCACACACACATTCTCACCGTCTTTTCGGCAACTCAGGCCATATAAGACTTTTGAAGATAACTGTTATTAATTAATATATATTTATTGAAGGTCCAGGCATTCTTATTTAAGCCATTTGATATGCAAATGGCTTAAATAAAATCATCGGACTGCTTGGGATACGAACCCGCGACCCTTGGTATACAAGGCCAGCACGCTAAACCCTACACCAAGCCCGAGGGCAATATTATTTTTAAGCTCTCAGAATCACAATACCTACAATAGACAGCAATTAAATATTTTTTTAGAACTACTCTTTTCTGAGCCAATGTAGTGGCAACATCGATTATCAAATTTTTTTGATTTATAATGAGATGACATAAGTTTCTTAAATAAAAATTTAATTTCGTTTTATGGTTAAAGCAATTAGAAATTATTCTTTGGTCAGTCAATAAGCCTATTAATGATATTAACTTTCAACCTTTGTATTTTAAAGAGAGGAACTTTTAATGGAAATTAAATATTTTTCGTTTAAGAATTGAAGTCACTATTTTTTTTTTTTTTTTTTTTTTTTTTTTTTTTTACTCCGTAACGATAATTCTAATTACTTCATTATATTTTGGTTAAAATAATATTCAAGATATAATTATTTTCCTCCAAGAAATAATTAAATTTTTTCATTTTACTTTTCTCATTAACTTAAATTAAACAGTCTAAAAAAAAAGATATTTAATTTTTTTATGTTAAGCCCTGAGTAAAAAATTAACCAATTTTAAATCTAATTTTTTTTTTATATACATTATTCGACTACAAGAGGGAGAAAAGTCTTGCATTCGCAGTGATTATTATATATCGACACAAAAATGACTATTGAATTATGTTATTTGTCTTTTTACATAAAATTGATAGCTACGCCTAAGATGAGAGGAAATATAATGTTACAGGAAACTAAAATAATGATGGGATTTCATAAGTCAATTGATAAATTCTCTTAACTCTATATGTTAATATATAGAGAAAGTATTGAATTCATGTCAAAAATTCGATGTCGAGATTTTGATGGATATACACGTTTTGAGGTCCCCTGAATCCAAAAAAGTGGTTTTCGCGAAATGGTCTGTCTGTGTGTGTGTGTGTGTATCTGTGAACGAAATATCTCAAGAACGAAAAGAGCTAAGAGGTTGAAATTGGATAGTTAAGTTAAGGTATCCCTTGGCACGTAACACGAAGCTTTTGAATAAAATCGGTCAAAGAGATCTAGTACTTTACTAATGTACTTTTTTTTAGAAATAAATATTTTTTAGAAATAAAAATAAATAGTTAAAATATTTATAAATTCTGTCTAAATATTTTTCTTTTCTCTGTGTAATGAAAACATGAGAGAGAGAGAGAGAGATTTAATTAGGATCTCGCTTTAATGATCTCCATTTGAATGGCAAGCAAGCAACGAAGGGCCTCTTGACAGAAGGGCTTTCCAAAACACTTCACCCGAATAAACTACACAATATTATCCTGTAATGGAGGCAGTTTAGTGTTCCGCAAACCGGCTATTTCGGTTAACTAGCTGCTATCTATAAGCTTTTGTATCTCTCTCTCTCTCTCTATCTTTGATTTTAACGAATATTCTCAGATATCTATAGTTTAAAAAAATCTGGTATGATACCCGTGCATCATACAACTTTTAGTATTGTATAATTAAATGTATTTTTATAAAACAAAAGTCGCTTTTTTTTACTTTCTCGTATAGTAAGTATATAAACAAAAAATTCGATTTTTGGGCAATATGTCTGTGTGTGTGTAAACACGATTGCTTAAAAACCAAAGCAGCCAGATCGATGAAATTTGGTATATACTCCTTACACTAAAACTGTAGATTTCTATTTACTTTTGGAGTAAATATGTCAGTTGAAAGTAGTACTTCACCTAAAAAAGTTTTTTCAAAAATTTTGAAATTTTCAATTTTTTTGTCATATTATGATAAATTCTTTGACATTTTTTTCAAAAACTGAATAGTATGATTTTTTTTTCAAAATTAACGAAAAATGTCTTTTTCTTCGTTGATTATTTCAAAAACTATTCAGTTTTCGAAAAAATGTCAAAGAATAAAAACTTTTTAAAATAGAGGAATTTATACAAAATTGAAAATTTCAAAAATATTTGAAAAAGGTTTTTAGGTAAAGTACTACTTCCAAGTGACGTATTTACTCCAAAAGTTGATAGAAATCTACAATTTTAGTGTAACGAGTATAGACCGAATTTCATCGATCTGGCTGGTTGTGTTTTTTTAGAAGCAATCGTGTTCACACACACACACACAGACGAAATTCCAAAAGAATATACGAGAAAGTCTCGGGGAAGTCATTCCCGATTTTTTAAAAAAGTAAAAATATTTTCTAAGAGTCAAAAACGTGTAAAAAAGTCCTTTTTCAAAATTTCAAATTTCGTTTAATTTTATGAAATTGGTGAATATTTATCTAATAAAATTTTGAAGTCTCAAAAATAAATTAAAAGGCTAAAACCTTTTTGAGATCTCTAATTAGTTACCGAATAGAGAATTTTTAAAAATCAAGCCTATATAGGCTACTAAATGGAATTGAATGCAACATTTTATTAAATTTGGTTTTGATTTTTAAATATGTGAATATTCTCTTTTGTAGGTACAAGTCACGAAATTTATAAATATAAAAATGAATGATTGATTGGGTATTTAGTAGGCCCGAAGCCCCAGAAAGTCTCGAAATTCTGGGTTTCAACTTCCTCAATCTAGGCCATGAAACCCCGAAACATAAATTCACAATATTTGTTTAAAAAAAAATTATTCTGATGATGACAGCAATGTCGAAACAGTTAAGTTATTTAATAATTAAATCAATTTTGAAACAAATAAGCTCGTGTTTGTTTATTTGTAAACAATAAAATCTGAGCGATACAATCACTTTCACTGAAATAATGTTTCAACAAGAGCCTACGGTAGAAAGCTTAAATA
>JAKCPI010007131.1:0-22292 GCA_023213315.1 Euborellia annulipes | reverse complement strand
TTTAAAATTAATTAGGCTTAATAAGAAAAGTTTTTAATAATTGAAGATCAAGATCAAGAAGATAGGAGAAAAAATAGATATAATAATACTATACCATAATAACATGATTACAAAATCAATGATTATTCTTTTTATAATAAAGAGACTAGTAATATTTGCATTGCAATGTGAACTCCCGGGTTATTGTGTATATACAGTATGTGTATGTTGTTTTGGTGTGTGTTTTATGTGACCTGACCCGAACTCATTCACAGATGCTATCTTTATTGTATTTAAATTAAATGCTCGTAAGGGATTTGATTTGATAGGGCTCAGATGAAGAAAATCTAAAGGGATTTCATCAACGGAAATGCAACAAACTCGTTTAGGCTCTGGGTTAAGGTGAGAGTGGGGAGAGTAGTGGCATCGTATTAATTATCTGGATCTGGATCAGTAAAAAAAATCCATTTACCGAGTATTATCAATTTTTTTAAATAATAATTTTGATATTTATACATCTATAGAAAAGGGTCTTGTATGATTAATTAATATTAATAAACAGTTTACGAGTGATAGGATAATTTAAACTGATTAGTCAATCATTTAAAAAGAAAATAAAAAATCTGGTATGACTGGCGCACAGCACACAATTTTCTCTTACCTTCGATAATCGAAAGTTGTGTACTGTGTTTATCACACCAGATTTTTTGTGTCATGTATATATTTATTTTCCGACAGTAGGGTACATTCGATTTTCAAGATGTAAAAATTTATATGTGAAAATATTTATATTTTGTTACCATGGCAACCATTTCTCCTAATTTTCTCGAATATACATTTTAAAGAGAATCTAAAAAAATAATTGATTTTTGAATTAAAAAAAAAAATCGGAGCGAATTTTGAGATAATCGAAAAAACGGAAAAAGCGCATCAGTAAAGTACTAGTACTCTTTGGTCGATTTTGTTCAAAAGCTTCATGTAACGTCCCAGGGGGGTGCCTAACTTGAATATAAAATTTCAACCTTCTAACTCTTTGAATTGAAATAAAAAAAAAAAATGTCTAAATAAAGTAGAGAAAGAGAGTTAGGCGTGCCGACCCCGCATCACGACAAAAAAATATAGGGTAAGAGAAAGTAAAAAAAGAAGATGAAAAAGTTTAAATTTTAAATTTACTTTCATAAGAAAAATAATTAAAAATGGAATTTTTGTTTAAAATAATTCCCGGCTACTACTAGGTAGCGATAAATTTACATTTATTTATACAAAATAATTAATTAATATTCTAAAAATTCGTTTATGTAAAAAAATATTCGTATTATCATTTTTTTTCAATAAGAAAAATGAATAAATAAAAATACCTTTAATAAGATGTTTAAGGGGCAGTTTGCTGTGATGGTAGGCGAAGGCGGGGTGAGTTATAAACTTAATTATCACTTTTAAATAAATACACAACACACACACACACACACAAGGAGAACTGCTTGCGTTGCCTGGACTGTTTTTAACTCGACTGAACGAGAGGCCTTTCTTTGTTTTGTTTCTATCGATAAAAAAAAATGATCAAAATAATAGTACCCATTTAGAAAATAATAAAATAAATACATTTTACTCTAATCTAACAATATTTAGAGTTGAAAAAAATACACATGCCATTTAAAAAAATTTTGTGAATATATCTACTAACTTCACCCCTTAACTAACAAAATCCTCAAAACCAATAAATAAATAAAATAATTTCGTATGTAATATTAATTTTTCCATTTATTTGTTACTTTCTCTTACCTCTATATATGTTAATGTATAGAGAGAGCAAGTATGAGATTCATGTCGAGATTTTGATGGATATACACGTTTTGAGGCCCCCTGAAAAAAAAAAAATGGTTTTCGCGACATGGTCTGTCTGTGTGTCTGTGTTCAATTTTAAGCATGAAGGAATTGAGCTAGAAGGTTGAAATTTTATATTTAAGTTAGGCACCACTCTAGGGCGTGAAAATAACCTTTTAATCAAAATCAACCAAAGACTACTAGTATTTTACTGATGTAATTTTTCAGTTTTTTTTTTTTTTTTTTTTTTTTCGATTTTCTCAAAGTTTGCTCAACGATTTTGTTTAAAATTCATAAATCAATTATTTTTTAGATGTTCTTTGAAATGTATATTGCTCATTTTGGCATTGAAATTTTATGAAGACCACTTGACTCTTGTATTTCATAGGAAAAATAAGAGAAATGATTGCCATGGTAACAAAATATAAATATTTTTCCATGTTTATAAATTTTACATCGTGAAATCAAATGTACCGTACCGTTGGAAACTAAATATATCTCGTCACAAAAAAAATCTGGTGCGACATTCGCACCAGATTTTGTTCAATTGCATTCGAAATAAATTTGAAAAAAAAAAAAATAATTTAATTTTTCAAACCTATAAATTTAGCTTCTATCTCGTAAACTAAGCATATTTTGTCCACCATACTACTAAAAATATTTGTAAAGCATTAAATATGCTAAAATTTGGTATATAAAACGAATTTGTAGACGCAATTTTAACCGAGATACGGCCGGTTAAAGTTAGAAAAAATAAAAAATAAATCTTAAGGAAATGGATTTGCAGCCAAGGAGAATAAAAAAACTATTTAGTTTCTTTCGGTCGACGTTTTGGACGCCAATCGCGTCCTTCCTCGGGACCAAAGATTGTCAGAAAGCACACATAGATTTTGTTGTGGCATACATAAGATATTTGAACAATATTGATAATGGCATTTATGTATAAGGGAAGAGCTCTCTGTGCGTTATTTTTTTCCAATAAAAAATAAAATTTGTTAAAATTTTGTCTTTGACCAGGCATATCTTGGTTAATATTTCGTCTACAAATTCGTTTTATGTACAAAATTTTAGCAAATATAATTCTTTACAACTTTGTATGGCGCTATAGTGCACAAAATATTCTTAGTTTACGAGATATAAGCGAAAAACTGCAAAAAAATTCAAATTTTTTAGGTTTTTTCCCATTCTCTCCCACCCACAGACTCCTCGAGGTTTAAAACTTAGGATATACATCCTAGGATACCCCCAAATAACCTGTAAAACTTTCATTAACTTCGGAATATTTTCCCTGTAAAAAGTTATATCGACGGGACTATTCTATTTTCTCTAAATATTTACCGCAGTATTCAAATAAAACCTAAGATCCTAGTTTTGTCATAATCAAGTTTATAAAAAAAATAATGAGAGAGATGATGTATAAATAAATTCATTTAATTTAAAATGATCAAACAGTTTTTGCAAAGTTTGAATGTGCAGCAGAGCGAGAGGAAATAATGACAAGGGAGAGGGGGGGGGGAGAGAGAGAGAGAGAGAGACGGGCAATGGCGGCTCATTGACGGTAGGTCAGTGATGCTTACGGTGGGGCAGAGAGGAATCTGTCATTGGCAAAAAAACACCTTTTAGCTAGTTAGGAAACTACGTCTATTCTTATAATCCTGTTTTTATTATATATTTAAATCATGTTTCTTTTAAAAAAATAATAGAAAAAAAAAAAAAAAATTAAAATAAAAGAATGAAGCAAACATTAATTAAAGTAATTTAAAAAAATTAGAAATACTAATTTAATAAATAATTTTTAATGATGTATAAACTGACAAGCAAAGTCAATTCTACAGAGAGAAATTTAAATGAGGATTAACTAGCGGTCTTTTCATGTAAATGTAATTGAGACCAAAAATTTGATAAGTTCTAGGGCAAGAGTGTAGTTGATTTGATGTTTAAATATTTTTTTTATAAATACGCCCGCGTATATATTCGAACCCGTGACCCTTGGTGTAGAAGGCCAGTTAGTGTTAACTTTGAAAGAGAATGAAGCCCTCGGGCTTGGTGTAGTTGGTAGCACGCCTGCCTTGTATACCCAGGGTCGCGGGTTCGGACCCCAGGTAGTCCGATGATTTTATTTAGATACCAAATGGCTGTACCCCAAATACATTTATATATATTCAAATAACGGTTATCGTCAAAAGTCTTTAATGGCCTAAGTTGCCGAAAAGACTATGTGAATGTATGTGTGAGTGTGAGATTGAATGAGAAAAGTGTGTGTTTAAAAAAAAAAAAAAGTGAATGAAAATATTATTTAGTTATTCTCTTAAACTATTTATTAACAAATATTTAAATGAGAAAAATATTTATAATTCCAACAAAATCTTTGATAATAAATGAAAATGATATTTTAAAGTTCATTGAGAAATTAGTTGTAAGGAAAAATAATTTTGTTAGATCTATGAAAGAAAAGATAATATTGTTATTTTTATGAATGATATGAGGGTCAACAAAGCGATATGATCTCGTTGGATGAGTTAATTAGTAAAAATTAATAAGAGAAGAATGGTTGAAGAAATAATTTTTTGGAGCCTCTACATCTTCAGATTTTATACTGTATTGAAATAGGAAAAGATTTTCCGAGATTGAAAAAAAAGTACATGAGGAATAATATTAAAAAAAAAAAAAAAAATTGATATGGTCTAGTAATAGAAAATTTCAAGAGGGAAAAATGGAAAAATAATTTTGAGTTCTTCAAAAAAATTAATAATAGTCAGATAAAAAGCTATTTGAAATTAATCCATATAAATTAATTATTATTTAGATGCCCTTTTAAAAGGTAAATCAGAATATTTTGGGAAAATTGTTTGTAGTACACTTTGATTATGTAAATCAGTTTTTATTTTTATTAATTTGATGAAAATAATAATAATAAAAAAAAAAATAATAATAATAGAAAATATATTTTTTTTTCTGTCTTTAATTGTTTCGGAGAAAAATGGGAACCAGATTTTTTTATATCTATTATCATCATAAAATATTAAATAATAAGTTATCTTTATAGTAGGCCTAAAAAATTCTCTTAAATTAGAATCTTCTTAATAGATAATATTCTTTCATAATCATTTTTAGAAAAATAAATAGAAATGCAAAAATTAGATAAATTTATCAAATATTTAGTTTAATAAAATAGTTGAAATGAAAGTTGAATTAGGCAAAAATAATGTAATCAATATTTAATTTTCTTTATTAGCGATTAATTAATTTTTAAAATTTTATTTATTGTGTGTACTTTTATTTAATCTTTCAAATGGGGCCTGGAAACCTGATTTTGATTCTGAGGCCAATACTTGTTTTGAATCATTGCCTAATATAAATGTTATTAGTTATTAATATTACTTTCTAACGATTTGGGAATCAAGGTGGTTGTAGTGAGATGAAATTCTATTTATGCAAGCTAGACAAATTTTTGAACGATTAAAGATTAAGGGGGATGGAAATTTGGAAGATTGTGTGATTACTTTCTGAGAACATGAAATGAAAACGGTTCGACTAGAAATAAAAATATTTTAGAAAATAAATCTCTACATGAAATAAAATTCAACAAAAGGTCAAAGTTTTTTTTTTTGGACAATTAAATATATCAATGTACAATATATTGAAAAAATTGAAGGATTAGATTTTTCAACATCATTATAATTATTATATTCAATATCATATATATTCTGTGGAAAAGTAAATTGTGAAAATCAATTAAAGGCCCTCGGGTAGGGCTGGACGGTAATGGATTTTCATTACCGACCTCGATAATGAAAAAAAAACCGGTTTTTCTCGAAAGTCGGTAAAAAATTTTTACCGCCTGCGGAACCAAAGTTTGCCGTTTGCCGCCCGCGGAACCAAAGTTTGCCGCCGCGGAACATTTTTTCTCGCGGAACCAAAATTTTTTACCGTCCGAAAAAATAAGTTTTTACCGACTTTCGAAAAAAAACCGGTTTTTACCGAATTAGAGGTTCGTTACCGCGTTTTCGGTAAAAAAATTTTACCGGTTTTTACCGGTAAACCGGTTTACCGTCCAGCCCTACCCTCGGGGCTTGGTGCAGGGGTTAGCGTGCTAGTCTCGTATACCAAAAGCCGCGGGTTCGGACCCCAGGAAGTCCATTGATTTTAAGACATTTGGAAACCAAATGGCTTAAATAAGAATGCGCGGACCCCAATATATATATTATTCAAATGACGGTTATCGTAAGTCTTATATGGCCTAAGTTCCCGAAAAGGCTGTGTGAATGAGAAAAAAGTGTGAGTGTTAAAAAAAAAAAACAATGAAAGAAAAAGAATATAAAAATAAAGAGATCAATAGTTTTCCTCGAAATAAACTTTCCTTAAATATAGGTCTATATATTGTTTGTTATTAGATCACGTTATTTGGAATATAAAAAAATAAAAAAAAAAAAAAAAAACTATTTTTAATTATTTTAGGATGCAGATTATGATTTAGAATCAAAAGGCCCATAAAAGGAGAGAAGCGAAAAGCAAAAGTAGTATGATTGACATAGTGCAGAGGAAATGGTTTTGAAAAAGATGACATGTACAAAAAAAAAAAAAAAATTGAAAATAGGTTTACAAAAATTTATATAGCTACGTGAAGAAGGGATAGTTGAGAGATTCAAGAAAAAAAGGCTTTATTTAAAAATCTCCAAAACGAGTTAATAGGGATAGAATTTGAAGTAGATATCAACATATTACTAATCTAAGAGAAGCTTTGCGAAATCAAAATGTTTTTGAGAGCCCATGAGTTAGTTGATTTAAGAAATTATATAAGTGTGTGTGTCTGTAACGTCTGTGTTAATGTCGTCCAAGTAATTGAATAATACGAATAGAGAAAGTATTGTGATCAAATAAATAAGAAATATTCTAATATACTATTTGCTTATTTTAATGTAATAGTGGAGACAATTTTTATGTAAAACAAACGTCTGAATTAGCTGAAGTAAGAGCAATTTGTGTCAAAAGATTATGTCCAAAAGAGTAGAATAAATAACATCAAAGCCCTGCAGCTAGCTTGAATTAATTCATTTTCATATAAAAAATTATAAACTTCAATTATTATTTCAATATTAAGCATTTATTATGTGCCTAGTAGCCTGTATAAACAAGTATGAACAAGTAGCACAGTAGTAGCACAAGGCCTAGGTCCAGATCCCTTTGGGGATTCGGATTTTATTTTTAGGTAAAATAATTTGATAATTAATCGCAAGGAGTAGTGGCTAAGTGTATAATTAATAATGAAGAGAAATAAGCCAGCTGATAGCAAATAAAGAAAAATATTTCTTTTTCCGCTTTATTTAATTCAACTTTCGACGTTACGGCCGATTTTCCCGGCCTTCATCAGGACATGTGCAATGTTGTTTGGCTCGAGTTTAGAGGGACTTCCGGTTCAAGAGTGAACCAGAAGTCATCCGACGAATATTCGCACCTCTAATATGCCAAGAGTTCCCAAGCTCGAGGCAAACATTGCATATGTCCTGATGAAAGCCGAAAAAATCGCCGAAATGTCGACATTTGAATTAAATAAAGTGGGAAAAAGAAGAACTTTTTCTTTATTTGCTTCCGGCTGCCTTCTTTCTCATTATTAATTTATATACAGGTATGAATAATTCTCAAACAACCCAAGTAAGATTTAAACTTTCGACCCTAGATTGTCGTGAAATATTTAATAAATAAAAATTAAATATTCAAATTAAACACTAAGTTATTTGTTTCAAAGGTTTTATAATTAATAAAGCAAAGAACCTAGTCTTTAATTTGTAAAGGGCAGTAATGAGGAGTAAATAGCATGGGAATTTTAATTGAATTTCAAAGATTTTGCATTTTAAGAAAAAATAAATACGGTAAAATAAAATTTACAGAGAAATCTGCAATAAGAACTAGAGAGCAAAAAAAAATGAATAGCAAAAAAAACGATATAATATACAAGTTTCGTCAATCATATGTAAAATTCTTCAAATTTAAATTTAATAATAAATATTCAACCACTAAAGAGTGTAAAAAATGAATTGTTTGTAATTTTGAATTGAAATACCTTGGTAAAAACGATGGGATATGAGCAGGGAGAGACCGATGTGACCGGCGTCCATAATGGCTGCCAAGGAAATGAGAAGGCTTCGGTTTTTTTATTAAGAGTAACACAGATTAATTGCACTAATCAAGCATTTCTCCGCTACTGGCGACGTGAGATGCCGAGGCATCTCATCTACCCTCCAGAGCAGGCGATTCCTGGCGCCAACCCTTCTGATTGGCTCAGGAGGGCGCCCACCCCTCTGATTGGCTAATGATCATGTCAGGGGAAATTAGCATCAGAGATGGAGAAGTAGGGAGAGGGAGAGGAGGCAGGGAGGGGGGAAGAGGGAGAGAGAGCGAGAGAGAGTAGGGGAAGATAATAATTAAAAATTAAAATAAATGAAATGGACGGGCGGGCTCCCATCCACACATGCTTGTGTTTATAGTTAGAATAGAAGAAGTGAGCTTGCTATTTAATTATTTTAATAAAAGGAGAGTTGAGTAAATAAATTAGAGAGACATTTTAATGAATATTTTAAGATTTATAAAAAAAAATCTGGTGTGACTGATGCACAGCATACAACTTTCTCTTACCCTTCGGTAAGAAAAAGTTGTGCACCGTGTTGGTACACCAGATTTTTTTGTGTCGAGATAAATAAGTTTCCCATAGCACCTTAGTATCAAACTTGACCACGGAATTCATAGATGGCGCTGAGCTAAGAATGATTACACATCAGTAAAGTGTACTTCAAACAATTTTCACGAAAAATTTCACTGATATACTTTTTAAAGAGCATCAAAAAAATAGTTAATATATGAATTTTAATCAAAATCGTTGCAGCGAATTTTGAGAAAATCTCAAAAAAATGAAAAAGTACATCAGTAAAGTGTTCTTCATACGATTTCCACGAAAAACTTCATTGATATACTTTTTAAAGAGCATCAAAAAAATAGTTGATTTGAGAATTTTATTCAAAATCGTTTAAGCGAATTTTGAGAAAATGGCTAAAAACTGAAAAAGTACATCAGTAAAGTGTACTTCAAACGATTACCACGAAAAATTTCACTGATATACTTTTTAAAGAGCATCTAAAAAATAATTGATTTATGAATTTTAAACAAAATCCCTGGAGGGGATTTTGAGAAAATCGAAAAAAACTGAACAAGTACATCAGTAAAGTGGACTTCAAACGATTTCCACAAAAATCATTCCTTCCTTTTGTGCTAGGGGTTAGAGATTTCATGTACCATCCTAAATTTTTAAAAATTTAATTGGCTACAATAAGGGACTGGTTTTAATTGACGAAATAATTTTTAAAAAATATTTAACCTCTCCTTGTGTGTGATGAGAGAAGAACGAAAAAGAGAGGAAGCAATAAGAGAGATCTGGAAATGCATTTGAGAAATAGAAGATGGTTCTTTTGCAATTTATTTTTACCTGTGTTTTATTGTATTATTAGTTTTAAATTATGAGCCATATTTTTGCTGAAGCAATAAATCGGGTAATTAGTTTTTTTTTTATTTTTTAACTTTATGAGATAAATTTCACTACCATTCAGAAATTCTGTGACATGTTTAGCCCATTTGTCTTTTAGATAATTCATAAAATGATTACTTAATAAATAATTGCTTCATCTTTGAACATAAAATGGTTCTCTGAGCGAATAATAATACATGTAAAATGAAATAAAAAAAAATCAATTGAAAATTTCCATATGGAAATAATAAAAATTCATTGTTATTGTAGGGTCTACTTGAGTGGTTACAATTCTAAATTAATGAGTATTGATATTATACAAGTAAGTATAGGACCTGACCTGAATTGAGAGCTATCTCCTTCTGATGACACATTGATAATTTCCAATGGGTTTATTATCGAGTAAAAGCGAAATTTGCTTGAATGTTGTCTAATTTAATTATTATACTCTCGAAACTTGACTAACACACGAAAATATTAATCAATATATATTTTTATATATTATGTTTAAAATTGCTGTTGGAAATATTAAAAAAATGTTCTATTTTTAGAAGCCTTCGCAATAGTGAGTTACGCAAAGCCCGTATTGTACTGTACTTAGACAGTCTATTCATAAAAAAAACAACAACAAATAAAGAATGGTGGTAAGAGTATTTGTTCAAAAGAAAATTTCTAAGATAGCAAAGTTTGCGAGATATGTTTGTGCTTTGGGTCGGCGCCCAGGGTTAGTCCACACGCCGCGAAAGCGTGGAGGTCCTGGTTCGACTCCAGGGGGTGCAATTTTGCCCAATCTTAAGCACAAACATATCTCGCAACCTTGCTATCTTAAGCGTTATATTGACAGGCTAATGGACAGTCTATAAGAGCATTGATTAAAAAAAATTTCAATCAAGGCTGCTTTACCTAGTGAAAATTTCTAAGTTTCATAAATATTTTGAATCTTATCATTTTCATTAAGTTTATGTGCTAATTATTAAAATTTTTGACTTTTGATTTTAGATTAAGCCTAATTGAACTATTAAACCTTGACATCATAATGGGTGTATCTCAAATTGATCAAAATTATAATATACTAATTAATAAAAGAATTTGATTTTAGGTTTAACTGTGGTTTATTTGTAAAAATTATAAAGTTCGGCCACACATTTTGTGGTCTTCTTCATGTACAGTGAGCGTCACAATTAAGTCCCCACCTGATAGATTTAGCCTTAAGTAGGCCTATATGGTATAGTATATGGTAAAGGGAAATAATTTTAATTTTAAAAGGTAAAATAAAATCATCTTACGTTTTACCTTTTCGGTCAA
Source organism: Euborellia annulipes (assembly GCA_023213315.1). Lineage (NCBI taxonomy): Eukaryota > Metazoa > Arthropoda > Insecta > Dermaptera > Anisolabididae > Euborellia > Euborellia annulipes. Next base: position 11,668 of record JAKCPI010007131.1, on the reverse strand, counting down.
TAAAATTATTTCACTTTACACCCTATACTATACTTGAGGCTAAAGCTATAAGTGAGGACTTAATTGTGGCGCTTCACTGTACAATTCAGTTAAGATTATCTGTAAATATAATATTAACTGAATTTTAACAGATGTATGGCTGTAGAGTATCTGTTGAAAGACATAAAAAAAAAAAAAAAAAAAAAAAAAAAAACAAGAAAATGCAGCCAATGTAGTTTCATTATTTAGATTAAGCTCAGGTCAAAACCTAGGATCGAAACGTTAGCCGTGGGCTGAATTAAAGAATCTACATTGGCTGCATTTTCTTCTTGTTTTTTCATCTGTTTCAACTTAACTGAATTGTATCTGAAGAAGGCCACAGATCTATATATATATATATATATTTAATATATACATAGAGGTAAGAGAAAGCAAAAATGATTGTATGATTCAGATATTAATGTATAGATGATATTTTGCATTTATTATTTTTCAGGCCTTGATAATGATCATTTAAAAGATTGAAACCATCAAATGTACATGGTTGGCCAGATTAAAGTCTCCAAATACATAATAAAATTTAATAAGAATTTTATTTTTCTTGAGCCGTTTATCCCAGCTCATTTTGACACTTGAAGTTAAAAACATATTTAAGAAGTATAAATTAAAATTTAATAGAATAATTTTATTTTCAAAATTCTAAGAGTATTGTTTATTAAACTGAAAAGAATGGCGTTGTGAGAAGAAAACTAGGGTGGGTTGCGTTTACATTTTTGTTTGCGTTGCGCTGTGCGCTACACGTTGCGCGTTGCTGCTATAAGCTGCGTTCGTGCGCCGTGAGAACAGTGTTGCAAGCCTAGCGTTGACCTCGTCCCACATCCCAGGCAAATCTTGCCAGTAAATGTTAAGCCCATGCTAATCTAGAGAGATTTATTCGGCATTGGATGTACTGGTACTACTCCTACTTCTAATGCACACCCCCCAAAATCCCTCAGGCCCCCCTAAATTATGCTTAAACCCTGTAATCACCGCAGGTCTTACTACTGAATCACTATTCAATTTCACATTTTACAAACATTAATTAATGAATGCAATAATTAAATCACATCATTATAAATGAATAATAAAAGGTAAATGAGTTTCCCTTTCGGTTTTATTATAGTCCTATTATTATTTAATATTTTCGATCTTTAATAAAGATTAAATTTCCTTTTTATTTTATAATTAAAAAATTGTATTTCAAAATCATCGAATATATTAAATTTTTTTTTTTTTTTTTAGTTTAAAATTTTGAAATTATTTAATGTTACAATATTGCCCTTGGGCTTGGTAGTTGCTAGCGTGCTGGCTTTCTATACCAAGGGTTGCGGGTCTAGGCAGTCTGACGATTTTATTTGCCATTTGGATACCAAATGGCTTAAATAAAAATGCCTGGACCCCAAATATTTATATATGAATATTAAATACCGGTTAACGTTAAAGTCTTATATAGCCTAAGTTGCCAAAAAGACTGTGTGAATTTGTGTGTGAGTGGGTATGAGAAAAAAGGGGAAGCGGTTAAAAAAAAAAAAAAAAAAAAAAAAACCTACAATATTAAAACAATAGTAAATAGATAGAACAAAAGTTCAAAAAAATTAAACTATTTTAATTTGATTTGGGAACATAATTTGCCCTGTTCTTCAAGTTCGGGTCTTAAATTATGAAAAATATTTGGATAGAGAAAATTCGAATGTTTTTTTGAAAAAATTAAAGATGGTTATGTATTTTTTAATTTCTCTTACCTATATGTATAAGTTAATATACGTATATATATATTAGGTATATAGAGAGAAAGTATTGGATTCATGACCAAAATTCGATGTCGAGACTTTGATGGATATACACGTTTTGAGGTCCTCTGAATCCAAAAAAGTGGTTTTGGCGACATGGTCTGTCTGTGTTCAATTTAAAGCATGAAGGAAATGAGCTAGGAGGTTGAAATTTTACCTTCGGTAATCGAAAGTTGTGTGCTGTGCGCCAGTCACACCAGATTGTTTTTTTATTTAAGGTCTTTTTTGGCATCTATGGTCATTTCGACCCCGTCCCTATTTATTGAATGTTAGTCAATTAAATTTAAACAAATTTTTGTCGTATGGGACAGAATGCGAACCCGCGACCCTTGTTATAAATGGCCAGCATGTTACCAAGGCCCGGGGGGAGGGGGTTCTATTTTGAGTTCAAAAATTTCTAAAGATCTGAGAGAACAATTCTTTGAGAGAATATTTTTTTAAAACAATAATAATGTTCCAGGGATTGGTTGTCAATAATCATCAGTAATAGAATTTTATAAAATATTCTAAATGAAGGTATTATAATAAATAAATTTTTCTTATGAGAAAAAAAAAATACCATTTTCTGCATATTGTCTATCAAATTAAATTTTTTTTATATAATAGTAATATTGATAATATAAATAATATAGTACACAAAAGAAAATGTAGATTATTATAAATATAGTGTTATATAATTCTATATTTATGAGTTTGAAAATAAGAAGAGACAGACCACCAGGAGTCGTCTAATACCCCCCCCCCCCTCCTTCTTTCTGACCAAATGCAAATTTTATTACTCGACTTTTATGATTTTCTAGATGAATAAAGGAGTCAATGGTTCATTTTTAATGCGTGGCCACGGATTTAATATGGTTTTTTGATTTGTTATAATCGGTAGCTATATATATATATAATATATTTGGCAGCGTGGTGTGAGCGGCTGCGATTAGGCAAGGCCCGTGTGGCGTATAATTGAAGCGACGTTGCCAAGTCATTCATCTGAACGAACAGGCAGTCGGCTGTGGCGCGGCAAGCACCTGAGTCCGGGGTGCGGGCCACCTCTGACTAGGGATGATGTGGCCATCAAGGGGTCTAATGGACCTGGCAGCTTTGCGCTTTCGCAATGAAATCGAGAGTGGGTTAGGCTCAGTGTGGCTGCAAAAGTGGGTTGCCTGCTTGCTTGTTCAAATGTTACTGCTGCTGTTGCTATGCCTAAAGCCATACATTGAATCGAATTAATATTCAACACAACATATCGTTCACTACACACTTTGAATGTTTGTCACTTAAAAAAAAATAATAATGATAATAAAAATATAATATTATTTTCTTTTATTATTAAATCGATGAATCGATCTTTGTGTTGTCTGAGATGGGAACTGGGTCAACACTTGAGCCTCCGATCTCAAAGAGGGAGGAGGATATACAATCCACCACTGCAGTTTGGAGGGGGAACATGCCCATCTGAGATGGCATCTGTCAGTTGAGATAAAAAATATTACGTCATTCTTGTTAACTTATAAGCTTACAAATATAAAAATATAATAAATATTCTTATTTTTATATTATTAAATACGATAAATATTAAAATAAAAAAAAAATTACAATAGAAACGATTTTCTAATTAGATAAAAAACTAATAGAATCCCAAGTAAAAATGATTAAAAAGATCGAGGGATACACACGTCCGCAGCAGGTCTGCATAGTGAACCATTAGGGAGATCATTTTTAGTCATTTTTACTCGGGCCCCTAATATATCCTCCTAAAGTGATGTTGTTTAAGTTGGTTTATTTGAGAAAGAAAAACGCTAAATTTTCTGCAATTTTTTATTTAGTTTACAAGGCGACATTTCCAAATAATTCGGAGACCTATCCGAACTCCTTCATTTGCATTTGCCTCCCCCCCCCCCCCAAGGGCTATGATTTTTATAAAATTTTATATTATTCTTAAATAAATATTTCAAAATATGTATATAAACTGTACAAAATTAAACAATTAATTAATCTTTAATATCTTTTGGCAAAATTTAAGTACCTATTTGTAAGTAAATTTTAAGAAACAAAAAGGTGTGCCCCCCAAGAAATAGTTGAAATGACGCCACTGCGTATGCCCCTTAACTTTTAGACCAATAGTTTGGTTTCATCGGTTGGTTCACTGACATGACTTAAATTCTTAATTTGTAGATTAGAATATTAAAAACATAAAAATTTGAGTTACATTAAGTAAGTAATTTATATCAGCTTTTAGAACAAAATACAAAATAATTTAATTTCTCAGTGACATTTCGCGGAATTCTAGAGGTCCGCGAACCACCTGTTGAGAATCATTGATTTAATCAGACATTTTAACAGAAAAATAAAAAAATCTTTTACATGAGAATTTTCGGTAAAATATCTTTTTCAAATATTAAAAATATTTCAAGTATGTAATATTTTAAAAATATACAGCATTTAAATTTTTTTTTTTTTTTTAAATTGGGATTGATTTGTCTTCATGTTAAGATGTATTGACCTGTTTCACGACTCGCCAGATAAGCCGTTTGAGATTTTCTCGACTCTATCTTAACACTAACGATAATATATAGACAATCTTAGTATAGACACACACACACACACAAAAAAAACTAACTCGCCCACTCTCTCTGTAGACACATCGAAGCAATCGAGCAAACAGATCGTCGTAAGAATTTTTTTTTGCACTTGAGACTTCACTACTTGTAATGGCAACGCCTTCTACTCTCAGAGTCTCAACACTTGTCACAAGCTGAACATGTATTGATAAATATTAATAATATGTGAGCCGTGTTAAGGATCTTGAAATATGACAATGAAACCATCCCGCCTCCAGAAATAACGAGGGTTATAAACAATTATTTTACTATTTGTAATAATTTAAATTTAATCAATTATACGAGAATATTCAGAAAGGAATGTAAAAATGCCTAATTGTGATTTATCTTTCTTTCTTGAATACAGGTGAAGAAAGTATTGTAAACGTTAAAAATCCAACCTCGATGATTCTAGAAGTTTTAGCCCTACCTGAGTTCAAAAAAACGATTTGTGGAATTATGTCTGTGAGGGTGTGTGTGGTCACGATTACTTAAAAATCAAAACTGCCAGATAGATGAATGAAATTTGGTAAACTGAAATCGTAGATCTGTACCAAATTTTAGAGTAAATTAGCCAACTGGAATCAGTAGCCTATTTATTTTAGGCTTTTGAAATTTGTAATTTTTTGTTTTATTTAGCCTATTATGATAAACTACTCAATTATTATTATTATTTATTTATTTTTTTTTTTTTTTTGAAAACTGAATAATTTTTTAGATAGGTAATCAATAAAGAAAACCGAGGTCTTTTAATCTGAAAAACCTTTCATTTTCGAAAAAAAAATCGTGAAAAAATAACCACTTTGTAATTTATCGTAATATGTCAAAAAAGAAAAATTAGAAATTTCAAAATTTTTGAAAAAACTTATTAGGTACTTCTTCCATTTGAGGTATTTTACTCTAAAACTTTATGGAAATCTATAGTGCAATTTACGCATTTATAGAGTATATACGATTAAGTCCCGAATTATTTTTATTAGGCCTACTATGAAAAAAAATTATTTTGTTTAAATATTTTACTCCTATTTCTCTCATAATCTGCAGATTTTGTAATTAAAAAGAAAAATAGTTCACAAAAAAAAAAAAATAAAAATTGAAAAGATAATCATCAACTTTCTTTATCGAATGCAATACAAATCTTATCAAAATAAATTGGACGTTTGTTTTGTTAAGGAGATGCAAATAAAAACTAAAATTATTATCAAAATGAAAAAAAAAGTTTATTTTTATTTTATTTAGATATGGAGTTATCGTTGTGTTAAACTTATCGAGTTATTGGTAAACAATTGGTAAATCCTTTTAAGGCCCCCCTTGATGTTTCAAGCCTTTTATAAGAGAAATAATTGGTCATAATTAGTTGTGCGGAAGTTTAAAACAATATTTTATATTAGCTATAAAATGTTTTATTCTTTGGTAGATAGAAAATTTGAATCAATGTTAAAAAAAATAGGTCAAGGGTAAGTCTATCAGTTAATAAATTATTCACAATTTAATATATTCGCTGCGTTCTTCCCTTTATTTAATGCAAAGCGCTTATCTAGATTGTAATCGGCATCTCATCAGCGATGGATTTGTCAAATTTCCATGATAGGTGGAAAAAAAACTAGGATATAAGAAAAAGGTCATGTCAATTTTTTACTTTAGTAGAAATTTTAAGGAGCTTAAAATTCATTTTTAAAGATCCTCATTATGTGTAAAGGTCTGTATTTTTATGAAAGACGAAAAAAATTTACCTGAGACCAAATAAGAAACAAAAGGGAAATAGCTAAAAGTCCAGAAGACAACCTTTGGTTGTGTTTGTGCTTGCCACACCAGATTTTTTTGTGTTGACAAGTATTTAGTTTCCGCCAATATATTATAATTTAAAATGTAAAATTTATAAACATGGGAAGATATAATAAATATTTTGTTACCCTGGCAATCATTTCTCCTATATTTCCTATGGAGTACATGAGTAAAGTGGTCTTTATAAGATTTCAAGGACAAAATGAGAATATACATTTTAAAAATCTGGTGTGACTGGCGCACAGCACACAACTTTCTCTTACCTTCGGTAATCGAAAGTTGTGTTCTGTGCTTGTCACACCAGATTTTTTGTGTCGACATATATTTAGTTCCCGACAGTACGGAACATTTGAATTCAGATGTAAAATTTATAAGTATGGGAAAATATTTATATTTTGTTACCATGGCAACCATTTCTCCTATCTTCCCTAAGAAATACAAGAGTAAAGTGGTCTTCAGAAGATTTCAATTGCAAAATGAGAATATACATTTTAAAGAACATCTAAAAAATAATTGATTTTTGAATTAAAAAAAAAATCGTTGGAGCAAATTTTGAGAAAATCGAAAAAAACTGAAAAAGTGAATCAGTAAAGTACTAGTACTCTTTGGCCGATTTTGATTAAAAGCTTATTTTTCCGGTCCCGGGGGTGTTTAACTTAAATATAAAATTTCAACCTCGTGGCTCAATTCCTTCATCCTTAAAATTGAACACACACCCACCCACACACCCACAGACAGACCATGTCGCGAAAACCACTTTTTTGGATTTAGGGGACCTCAAAACGTGAAGATCCATCAAAATCTCGACATCGAATTTTTGGCATGAATCCAATACTTTCTCTCTCTATATATATATATTACATATACATAGGTAAGAGAAAGTAAAAAGCATCTAAAAAAAAATAATTGATTTTTGAATTTTAATCAAAAATGGAGAGAATTTTGAGAAAATCGAAAAAAACTGAAAAAGTACATCAGTAAAGTACTAGTACTTTTTGGCCGATTTTGTTCAAAAGCTTCGTGTCACGTGCCAGAGAGGTGTCTAACTTAAATATAAAATTTCAACCTCCTAGCTCTTTTCGTTCTTGGGATATTTTGTTCACAAACACACAGACAGACCATGTTGCGAAAACCATTTTTTTGGATTCTGGGGATCTCATATCCATTGTCATCGAATTTTTGAAATGAATCCAATACTTTCTCTCTCTATATATATATATTATATATATTACATATTTCCATAGGTAAGAGAAAGTAAAAAAATACTATTTTATCAACGAAATTTACCAATATCTAATTTAATTGTCCACCCTAAACTATAATTTACTACACTATATTCCAAATATTAAATAATTTTCACTTTTCAAAAAAAAATTCAAAGGTAGCCTAATATACCATGAGATGTCATAAATTAAAAAAAAAAAAATCTAAATAAACAAAAATAAATAAAAGTAGGCCAGTGACTTTACTAATTCCCAGTATTACTATTCCCTTATCAATATAAATAAGTTATATCAACAGATGTAGTGTTAAATTTATTTGCTTTGAAATTTCAGTTTTTTTTTTTAATTTTATATATTCCATAAATATATGAATATATTTTACTATCAATGTATAAAGTATCTTCTCTCATTTGTTATAAGGTGAAGAATGAATCTAGTTCAGAAAGGAGTTTTTTTTTAATTTCAAATATCTGAGCAAATAAAAAATAAAATAAAAATTTCAAAATTTTATAAAATCTATATTTGCTTAAAAAATCTAAAGGTATTCCTATCCCTCAATATAATACACTCATTGTTTTTACAAGGTAAGAAATTATGAAATTTGTATAGAAAAAAATGTCATAGTTTTTGTAATTATTGACATATATGATGAAATAAAGCTTCCAAAGTATTATTTAATTTCTAAGCATAAATAAAATAGTTTATTAATTTATAGAAAATAAATATTTTCATTAAAATGATAAATAAAAAAAAAATCAGTGAAACAAAAATTTGAGAAAAATAAGGCAACAAATGATATTAAATAGCAAAGAATCTTATTCAAAATTATTCAAACATATCAACATATTTTAATTGAAAAGATTAGCTATTAATTGATTTATATTTTAGGAATTTCTAATTAAAATTTGAAGTGTTAATGGACCAAAATATTAAAAAAATCTGGTGTGACTGGCGCACAGCACACAACTTTCTCTTACCTTCGGTAATCGAAAGTTGTGTACTGTGCTTGTCTCACCAGATTTTTTGTGTCGACATGTATTTAGTTTCCGACAGTAAGGTACATTCGATTTTCAAGATGTAAAATGTTATAAGTATGGCAAAATGTTTATATTTTGTTACCATGGCAACCATTTCTCCTATCTTTTCTATGGAGAACAAAAGTAAAGTGGTCTTCAGAAGATTTCAATCACAAAATGAGAATATACATTTTAAAGAGCAACTAAAAAATAGTTGATATATGAATTTAAAAAAAAATCGTTGGAGCGAATTTTGAGAAAATCGAAAAAAACTGAAAAAGTGCATCAGTAAAGTACTAGTACTCTTTGGCCGATTTTGTTCAAAAGCTTCGTGTCACGTCCCATTGGGGTGCCTAACTTAAATATATAATTTCAACCTCCTAGCTCTTCTCGTTCTTGAGATATTTTGTTCACAGACAGACAGACAGACACACAGACAGACAGACAGACCATGTCGCGAAAACCACTTTTTTGGATTCAGGGGACCTCAAAACGTGAAGATCCATCAAAATCTCGACATCGAATTTTTGACATGAATCCAATACTTTCTCTCTATATATATTACATATATACATAGGTAAGAGAAAGTAAAAAGAACAATAATAAAATAAGACTATATTGATATTTAATATTAAAATATCAAGTATCCCCGAATTTTAGAAAAATAATAAATAATCGACCGGATTTCGAGGGTGTGAGAATGAAGAAAAGAAAGCAAGCAGCAGGGATATCCTAAACCCTGACCTAGTTCCCACCATCTTCCCTAAAATGAATCTTCCCTAAAAGCGTGGGGAGTGAAAAAAAAAAAACATTCAAGATGAGTTGAATTTTTTTATATAAAAGAAGGAAAAAAAAATGAATAGAAGAAGAAGAGAACAGGAGATTCCCTCCCTACAAATAACGATCAATTTCTTTATTTTTGCTATTACGAAAGGAATGTGTGTTTCAAAAGGCGTTTTAAGATGATCCAGTTTACATTTTTTTCCCATTGAGTTAATTTATAACTTCTTTTAAATGGCAAGCCACCAAGAAACAATAAATAAAGTAAATTGTTTTAAATTACTACCTTTAATATAAATAGCAAGTTTTGTATTAATGTATTATATTATAAGTTTTTTCTCTGGGGGCGATTTAGTCGATAGGCATATAATCCTGAGTAGAAGATAACTCGAGTTCAAATCCATCTCATGGTGTAAAATTATCTAACTCTAATTGAGATGCCTCCTACTGAGAAAGGAAAAGGAAACTTTGGAAGGGAAAATTAAAAAAAAAATTACCTTTAAATTAATTTTTTAAAGTCATTGTTCTCTTGTCATTAGTGTCAGACCTGACACGATTTGGTTAATCTAGGGAAGCGTTATTCAAACTGGGAGGCGCGGACTGGACTGGAATAAGGGGAGGCGCGAGTATTAGCCGAGCATTTTTTGAAATGATTGCTAAAATTTTATAATAAACCCCCCTTTTTTTTTTCCCCCCCCAAACACACAAAAATCAAGTTGGGTCCGAGATTATAAAATAATAAATAGTTTGTACCAATGCATTTTTTAGCAATAAAAATTTTTATTTGTATTATTTTATAAAATGGGAGGGGGGGGGGGGCGTCATACGATTGAATATTTTTAAGAGAGGTGTGGAAATAAAGTATGGAAACCACTGCTACTTTCATGGAAATAATACTGAGGTGTGTTTCCATTGCCTTCCCCAGGAAGAGACATCTCAAATAGATTTGGATAATTTTTGCCATAAGGTGGATTTGAACTCGATTTGTCCTCAACTCAGGATTATACGCTTAACTCCTTTATCTCCTCGGCTAATCGCCTCCTCTTTAAAGTCATCATTAATCAAAAAATTATTAAGAAAATTGTAAAATTAAAAAATAAACTTCTTAATGGCTATTTTTAAATCAGGATGTAAAATTTAAATAAATATAGTAAGGATATCCACCAAACCAGCTGGTCGACCATATAACCTCCAAATAATAATAAATAAAGAAAAAAAATGTTAATTATATTATTTAAAAAAAAGGCGGGATGAGTAATGAAAAAATTATTAATAATAAATAATGTTGAGGAAAAGCTGACATCACTGTGAAATGAATTTTTAATCCAATGCCAATATGGTGGAAATAATAAAGAGCAGAGAGGAGAGAACAAGGCTGGATTCTTGGAGAGTTAATGGCTAATAGCATAATGACCTTGATTTATTTATGTTTGTTAAGTTCATTAGTCTTTTTTAGAGCTTTAATCACTACTTTAGATTGTTGCGAACAGGATTAGTAGTATATATTTTTATCAAGCTGTTAAATTGTATCTACATTACGAAAACAGAAAAAGGAAAAGTAGATTTCAAAGTAATTTACACCACTTGTTTGTTTCATAAACATTTCCATTAGCTACGTATAAATATCCATATATTATTTTTTTTAAATTTATAATTTTTTTTTTTATTTATTACAAAATAGGGTTTAATTGGATTATTTTGTGAATATCTATTAATTAAGAGTATATTGTTTATGAAAAGGTGAGTTTATAAAAATTAGAATCTATATATATTTATCTCAGGAAATAACCTAAATAATAATCGAGCCGGCAAAAATAAATTCATATTTATTTTTTTTTTTTTAATTTGTCCAACTAGAACGAAATGTAAATAAAAACCATTTTTGGCAAGCCGAAAAGAATTTGCGAGGCCGTAAATCTTGAGAATTATTAAATAGAGGCTTTGTGAAAAATTTTTTAGGTACATACTTAACAAATTTGGAGAATATATATATAAACACACTTTCAAGACCTTGGATACATTTTCTTAATGTCTGTACGTCTGTCTTTATAAACAATCACATGATTGCTAAATACAAACTTGGCACATACGTTGAGAGATTTTCGACAATATGCTAGATTTTTTTTTTTCTTATTATAATCATATCAACGGGTTATTCATATTTAATTGACCCATATTGTTTTCTAATTTTGTTTATGACTTTATAAACAAGTACAATTTTTTTTGTAAATTTTACGCTAGAACAAAGGAATCCTTTATTTTCAAAGTTTTAAATGAGTGTTTTTTATAAAAGTATTTTTAAGGTGCGCGTCTTGAAAAACCGTTAATAGCCGATTCAGAAGCTGGTTACTCTAGACCAGTGGTTTCCAAACTTTTTGTTACTCCCCCCTTAAAAATAATTAATCTTATGACGCCTCCCCCCCCCCAACTCCATTTTATAAAATAATACAAAAACAAAAAAAATA
>JAKCPI010007130.1:0-27086 GCA_023213315.1 Euborellia annulipes | reverse complement strand
GTTAAGTCCAATATTAATCTTCTACTTGGCCGTGGTTTTTCCCAAATGTATTGTTTACGTTGTTTATTTCTCCCGCATTATGTTTTGTAATCCTTACGTGTAAACTTTATATATTAAACTATTTTCTTTCTTCCGTCTATCCGCTGTATATTATTTAAAATTATAATAGGTTATGCGCCCAGGACGACATTGGATTGTAAAAAGAAATTGATTGAATAATTAAGATTGAATTAAGATTGATTGAAAAATGAACGATAAGATGGAAGAAATAAAAATAATTAAAATTCGAGACGAAGGATTTGAGGTATGGAACTATCAAGTTAGAACCTATTTAGAAAGTATTAATGCTTGGAAGATTGTTAATGGTGAGGAGAAAAGACCGTCAGGAGATAATGAAATAAAAGATTATGATAAAAGAGCAGCGAAAGCTAAAAGAATAATTGTATCAAGTCTTGAACCCAAAGAATTAAAACATATTCTAAACTGTGAAACAGCAAACGAAATTTATGATAAGTTATGTTCCCTTTATCAGCAGAAAAACGATTATCAAGTTGAACACTTAATGCAAAAATTCTTTAAGTTGGAATTTGGTACGGGCTCAATGGCAGATTTTTTAGCACGAGTTGAAACTGTAATAGCTCAGCTAAAAGCGCAAGGTGAGAAGTTAAGTGATCAAATAGTTATGAATAAGATTTTATCTAGCATTCCACATTCTAGTTATAAAAACTTCGGTACAGCCTGGGATAGTTCACCGACTGAGAAGCGAACTCTAAACAATTTGATATCACGTCTATTGAAAGAAGAGACTAAGCTCAATGAAAACGAAAAGAGTGAAATAAGATTTAATCAAACTTTTTTATGTTTCAGATGCAAAAGTTCCACTCATAAAATTAAAGATTGTCCTAAAATGAAGAGTGTGAAATGTTATAATTGTAACGAAATGGGTCATTTTAGTAAATATTGTAAAAATAAAAATAATAATTCGAATTTTAATGGTAATAAGCAAAGATATATGAATAAAAATCAAACTCAAGGTACTAGCAAATCAAATGAAAAGCACGAAGCAAGAAATGTAAATTTTGAGGGAGTAACTTTTCTTTCGGAAAGCCCTAACGAAGATAATGGTATTCGAATTAATCAATTCATATTTGATTCGGGGTCATCTCATCATATGATCGCTGAAGAATGGATTCCCTATATGCATAAAATTGAGAAAATGCCGAATGAAATTAAAATTAATGTAGCAAAAGAAGAAACTTTCTTAAAATGTCAATTGAAAGGGAATTTATCGGTAAAAACAACAGGTGGTAATATTAATTTATGTGATGCTTTAATTGTTCCAGGTATCAAGAAAAATTTAATATCGGTAAAGAAAATAACGAGTAAAGGATTCGAAGTAGATTTCAATGAAAATTTTGTTACTATATCTGGAAATGGACAAGATGTTAGATACTATACAGAAAATATTTATGAAATTAAAGCGTGGCCATTAAATGAAAAGGCAATGTGTAATGAAACAAATTGGCATGAAAAATTAGGACACATTGGAAGTCATGGATTAAAACAAATGAAAAATGAAAAAATGTTAACTGAATGCGAATCCTGTATTAAAAGTAAATTAACTAAGAAGCCATTTAATAAAACAAGACGTAGGGCAACACGATGTGGAGAATTAATCCATAGTGATTTGGTGGGTCCAATCACACCGAACTCACTTGATGGAAAGAAATATTTCGTAACTTTCATCGATGATTTTAGTCATTTTGCGGTAATTTACACTATTAAATATAAAAGTGATGTCTTTACAGTTTTCAGGGATTACGCAGAAAAAATCAAAAATAAATTTGAGAGAGGTATCTCGAGGCTACATGTAGATGGAGGAAAAGAATATGAAAGCGATGAAATGAAAAAGTATTGTTCTGAAAATGGAATAACGATTGAAACTACGATTAGGTATTCACCACAGCTGAACGGAGTCGCGGAAAGGTTTAACAGGACCGTAGTCGAAACAGCCCGATGTGCGGTGAGTGATTCCGGATTAAGTAAAAATTTATGGAGTGAAGCTGTACAATATGCAGCATTCACACTCAATAGAAGAGTAACCGAAGCGATCTCTCCGAATACAACGCCTGCTGAATTATGGTATGGATTCAAGCCTAACTTCGACAAATTACAGCCTTTTGGGATTGACGCGTATATAAAAATTCCGAAACCGTATCTGAAAGGAAAATTTGATGATCGAGCACAAAAAGTGAAATTAGTTGGCTACACACTAAACGGGTATAGATTTTATGATGAAGAAAAGGATAAAATAATTTGCAGTCGAGATTATAAAATGATAGAATCTGGAAAAGAGGAAAAATTGAAAATAAACGAAGATGAATTGAAAATGAAATTTTATGAAAGCGAAGATGAGAAAGATGAAGAAAAAAGGAACGACGAAATGGTAACTCAGGAAAGACAAAATGTAGAAAGAGAAGAAAGGCCTTCCCGAACAAGTAAGAAACCTCAATATTTAAATGATTATGAATTATATGAAACTTTCAGCTCACTCGTGGATGCAGTTCCCGAAAATTTTGAAGAAGCTTATCAAGATAAAGGATGGAAAGATGCCATACAAGACGAAGTGGATTCGATCGAGCGAAACAAAACATGGATTTTAGTCGAAGATGAAGGACAAAACAGAATAGATGCAGCTTGGAAATTTAAATTGAAAAAAGATAGCGATGGAAAAACTAAAAAAGAAAGCCCGACTCGTTGCAAGAGGATTTAGACAAGATGAAAATTCATTTGAGGAAATATATTCACCGGTGGCTAACAGTACAACGGTTCGTGCATTACTTTCTTTAGTAGCCCAAAATGAATATAAAATACACCAAATGGATGTAAAATGTGCATTCTTGAACGGCGAATTGAAACAGGATATATATATGACTGTTCCACCACCCTTTCCAGGAAAACTATGTAAGCTCAAAAAATCGTTATACGGGCTAAAACAAAGTGCATTGTGCTGGAACGAGAAATTTAATGAAAAAATCACTTTATTCGGATTCAAACGATCCGAAAATGATCATTGTTTGTACATAAAAAATGATACTTATCTCTTACTTTACGTTGACGATATATTAATTACAGGTCCAGATGAAACATTTATAAATGAAATAAAGGAATATTTGAAAATGCAATTTGAAATGAAGGATATAGGCGAATTGAAGAACTTTCTAGGAATTGAAATAAAAAGAAAAGGAAATGAAATGAAATTGAGTCAACAAGAACCGATTGAAAAATTATTAAGAAAATATAGAATGGAAAATGCAAAGGCACGAAACACACCAATGGAAGAAAATTTTAAAATCAAAATCGAAGAACTGAAAGATGGAAATGAGGTGAAAGAATTTCGCAACCTAATAGGCAGTCTGATGCATTTAAGTATGTGGACACGACCTGACATATGTTATGCGGTTAACATGTTCAGTCGATTTCAACACAAGAGCAATGAAACCTCTGATGACGAATCTGAAAAGAATACTCCGGTACTTGAATGGAACTAAAACTCATAGCTTAATTTTCAGAAAAAGTGAAATTGAACAACCATTTGAAGGATATGCAGATGCTTCATGGGCAGAAGACGTGAATGATCGCAAGAGTACGACGGGATTCTGTTTTCTGTCAAATGGAAATCTCATTAGCTGGAAGAGTCAAAAGCAAAGCACAGTCAGTTTATCATCGACAGAAGCCGAATATGTGGCAATGTCAATTGCGGCAAAAGAGGGGATATGGCTGAAAAGAATCCTAGACGAATTGAAGATAACCGATCCCGATCAAGCCTACGAACTACATGTCGACAATCAATCTGCGAAGAAAATAGCCGAAAATCTAGAAACAAGAAGAAGCAAACACATCGAATTGAAATATCATTTCATAAGGCACCAAGTGCAAGAGAATAAAATAAAGTTGAAGTATGTAGAGACTTCGAGACAACTGGCCGATTTTTTCACCAAGCCACTCGGAGCACTGAAATTCAACATGCTGAAAAAGAAATTGAAAGTAGAAGAATAAAATTGAGAGGGGGTGTTAAGTCCAATATTAATCTTCTACTTGGCCGTGGTTTTTCCCAAATGTATTGTTTACGTTGTTTATTTCTCCCGCATTATGTTTTGTAATCCTTACGTGTAAACTTTATATATTAAACTATTTTCTTTCTTCCGTCTATCCGCTGTATATTATTTAAAATTATAATACTGACGAACTAGGAATGGAAAAGATGACTCTGACTCTAGTCAAGAATCGATCATTTACTGAAAATAATCGACTTTTTAGAATCGAGTTGAAACTCTTTCAAGTCGATTAGAATCGATTCTCACTGGATAACTTCGACTTTTTTCTTACAAGGTATTATAGTTTGTAACGTTTTCATTGATTGACTTTCATCTTTCTTTTAAAACCTACACATAACACACCAATCAACACGCTTTCTAAGACGGTTAGTGAACATATGTTGCAT
Source organism: Euborellia annulipes (assembly GCA_023213315.1). Classification (NCBI taxonomy): domain Eukaryota; kingdom Metazoa; phylum Arthropoda; class Insecta; order Dermaptera; family Anisolabididae; genus Euborellia; species Euborellia annulipes. The sequence continues at coordinate 22,582 of JAKCPI010007130.1, read as the reverse complement.
TCTTAATTCCTCAATTTTAATGTTTTATTTTGATACTCAACTTTCATATTTTATTTTAATGTTCGGTGGCATATCACGTGCAATTTCTGGATAAAATATTCTTTTGTAAAAATATTGAAAACAATATGTTTGTATTTAATAAAATGTTTAAATACGTAATAAATCTTATATTATAAATAAATAAATATATTTATTATTTACTGAGTATCACCTAAGCACGAGTTAGAGAGTTTTCAAAAACTCGACTTTCAGAAATGATTAATCGATTCCGAGAATCGAAAATCAACTTTTCCAGCGCCTTTTCCATTCCAATGACAAGCAAGGCTTTCTCTCATCGGATAAAGATCTTCATTTAGGCCTACAAAGCGTTAAATATATAAATTAATAAAATTAAAATGTTAAATATATGCCATTTTTCATTAATCACTCATTCCCCCCTCTTTATATTCATTCTAGTATATTAAATTATGCTATATGAGGATTCATAAACAACAATTTTAATCAAAATCGATAGAGCCATTTTAAAGGGTCACAAATTCAACTTTCAAACTTAATTTTATTTATTTTCCTAAAAAAAAAAAAAAAAAAAATAAATGATTTAGTGGTAGAATGCATTTGTTCTGGAGTGTATATAACAATTTGAAATAGCTAATCATATGTCATAAATTATAAAATGGAATAAAATTAAATTAAAAAAAAAAAAGTATTCCTATTTATAATATTTATGCTTTGAAAGATACGAAAATTATATTTGACAAATAATTAAGAGATTGATTGGCCTTTTTTTTCTTTGTCCTAACGAACACTTTAATTTATACCGGGTGGGCCATTAGTGCGTGGACGGAAGATTGTGGGCTTATTAACAGACATTTTTAAAGTTTGTTGATTGTATATAATGTGGGGCCTTTAGGGCTACAAATTAAAAATATTTTTGTTCCAAATGCACTTTTTATACAGGGTGACCCATATCAAAGTTATGTTTTTTTAAATGGAACGCCCTGTATATTATTGCATATTTGGATTCTACGGCCAATTTTAGTATGACTTTATGTCATGCAATGTATTCCAAACCAAACCGTTTAGCCGCAAATCGGGTTTTTGTGAAAAAACTGGTGTCTGAAAAAAATTGAATATTTCGCGAACCATAAAACTTAGGGGACTGTTCTTTTGTGATGTTAATAACCATGAAATGTACTAATGTAGGCCAGATGGGTAACCCGGAATTATTCTTATGTTGGGAGATATGGCCATGCCAATTTGGAAAATTTCAAACATGGATAACTTTATTTTTTCAAATGGAACATGCTACTTTTTTTGATGCCAAGGGACGTGAAATTTAATTCTCTTTCTAATGACATAAGGTTGTCTATATCTATCTTTGGTAGTTTTCTTTTTTATTCCGAAATATCTGATAACGAAAAAAAATACATTTAATATAGACAAAACCATTTTAAAAAACAATCCAAACGCAAACAAAATTGTAATAAATGGAAAAGATATGCTAAATATTCGAAAATGTATTGAAATTTCCTTTAAAATCATTTATTTGAACTCCTAGAAGAAGTCCCGCTTGCTCAAATTGGGGTATGATTTTTCAACAAGATGGCGCACCTCCTAACCTGAACATAACCCTAATTTCTTTTTCGTCAAGTTCAAATAAATGATTTTAAAGGAAATTTAAATATATTTTCGAATATTTAGCATATCTTTTCCATTTATCACAATTTTGTTTGCGTTTGGATTGTTTTTTTTAAAATGGTTTTGTCTATATTAAATTGTTTTTTTTTCGTTATCAGATATTTCGGAATAAAAGAAAACTACCAAAGATAGATATAGACAACCTTATGTCATTAGAAAGAGAATTAAATTTCACGTCCCTTGGCATCAAAAAAGTAGCATGTTCCATTTGAAAAAATAAAGTTATCCATGTTTGAAATTTTCCAAATTGGCATGGCCATATCTCCCAACATAAGAATAATTCCGGGTTACTACATCTGGCCTACATTAGTACATTTCATGGTTATTAACATCACAAAAGAACAGTCCCCTAAGTTTTATGGTTCGCGAAATATTCAATTTTTTCGAGACACCAGTTTTTTCACAAAAACCCGATTTGCGAGCTAAACGGTTTTGGTTTGGAATACATTGCATGACATAAAGTCATACTAAAATTGGCCGTAGAATTCCAAATATGCAATAATATACAGGGCGTTCCATTTAAAAAACATAACTTTGATATGGGTCACCCTGTATAAAAAGTGCATTTGGAACAAAAATATTTTTAATTTGTAGCCCTAAAGGCCCCACATTATATACAATCAACAAACTTTAAAAATGTCTGTTAATAAGCCCCACAATCTTCCGTCCACGCACTAATGGCCCACCCGGCAATTTTATTTTTAAGCCAAGGCAATCTTGAACCCTACTGCAAAACACAAACAGTAAACCGGTGGATAATCCCGGGGTTAGTTACTTCCCTGCCAGCTTGATCTTTAGAGCTCCCAACCTTTTCTCAAGTGCGCAACACTTTTTTTTCAGGCGGAACACTTAATTACAAAAAAACCATTGAAATAGTTATTTAGTATATAGTTGCAATTTGAAATAATATTTGATAATATACAGGGTGTCCCAGGTGTCACGCACCCCATTGTTGGGATCGAAAGAGATAAATATTCTGAGCCCAAAAATCCATGTTTGTAATTTTTTGATTAAGTAGTTAATTAGTAATTAATTAATAAAAGTGACCAATCAGGAGCGCGCTACAGAAGAATAGAAAATAAGTGGGATTGTAGTAGATAAATGACAGAGAAGCTTCACGTCAATTGTTTTGGTTAATTATTAAAATAATAATAATTATTATTGAAGTACAAAAATAATAATCTCAAAATAAATGACAGAGAAGCTTCAGCTGAATTGTTTTAGTTAATGAATGAAATAATAATAATAATTTTTGAAATTAAACAATTAAAGACACAATTAACCAAAACAATTCAGCTGAAACTTCTCTGTCATTTATCTACTACTATCCCACTTATTTTCTATTCTTCTGTAGCGCGCTCCTGATTGGTCACTTTTATTAATTAATTACTAATTAACTACTTAATCAAAAAATTCCAAACATGGATTTTTGGGCTCAGAATATTTTTCTCTTTCGATCCCAACAATGGGGTGCGTGACACCTGGGACACCCTGTATATTTTCGCGGAACTTCTGCTTTAGAGCCAAGCTCAAAATATCCTTGTCAATACCCATAGAAATTAATATATTCCTTCAATATATTGTTCAAAGTATTAGACATTTTCTCATTCGCACTCACACTCACACACACATTCACACAGTCTTTTCGGCAACTTAGGCCATTTAAGACTTAGACGATAACCGTTGTAATATATATTATCTATTGTGGGTTGAGGCATTTCTATTTAAGCCATCTGGTATCCAAATGGCTTAAATAAAATCATCGGACTGCCTGGGTCCGAACCCGCGACGTTTGGTATAGGAGGTAGGCACGCTACCTACTACGCCACACCCGGGGGCAATAATCTTATTACAGAGACAGCCGAATTTTAACAAACAAAATTCATAAAAAACCTTCAATCTCCTTATACCATATTTCAAGGTAATCAAAATTAAATTCGGCTGTCTCTGTAATAAGATTATTAGTGAAGAGTTGTTTTGAAGACGGCATTTCACTGTGCCGAAACAAGTGGAAACTTGCACAAACTTGTCAGCCAGATGTCAAACGATGCTCTGAAATATAAGACTAATTTTTAATAAATTCGTTTTATTCACTTCCTCAATTACCATCAGTGAGAATTGACCAAAAAGAATTTTTTGAATTAATTTTAATTATATACTGGTCCATGGGCGTACCCAGGATCAAATCTGGGGGGGCATAGTCAGATCATGGTCGTCCAAGGGGGGGGGGCAGATCATGGTCGACCAGATTGTGACATAGCTATTTTTTATATAGAGAGGTAAAGCCTTCGAATTAAAGGCCTAAAAACCCTCGAGTCCTAACAAAAAGAATCATTCCCCGTCGCCATCCACTAATTTTGTTTCGTTTCATCACTTTATAAACATTTAATTTTTTTTGTTGCTTCTAGGGGGGGGGGCAGCTGCCTCCCTCCCCTCGCTGGGTACGCCCATGTACTGGTCTACACTAAAAACTTTCAAATATATCTATTTGCGCCTAAGCCTTTCGTGTATTTATTTATTTTTACTACAAATATTAAACGCCCTGTATCTTGGTGTGTGAATTTAATTGTAGCTTTTATAAATAAATTTATTTTTTTATTCTATTAAAAAAAAAATTTATTAAAATGATTTATATTCATAAACGTTTTTTTGTTTTTGTTTGTTTTCATAATGAAATGAAGTTTGTAAATTAAAATTGATTATTATGTTGAAACGCACACACACACACACACACACACACACGGGTAACACAGAAAAAATAAATTTTGCTCAGAGTCAGATTGAAAGTTGCATTCTCTCCCTCCCCTCTCTCTTAGATGACTATTAACCCCGAAAGAGAGAGAGAGAGTGTGGATTAATGTCTGCCAACTTTGCAAAAAGAGAGAGAGAGGGGGGGACCATACTCTCTCTCCCTCTCTCTCTCTCTTTCTTTTTGCCATTAACATTTATGTCGGTTGTCAAAGTATTTAATGGAATTCTACCTTTTTTTTTTTTGAACTTTTTTACCGGGCAAAGATTTAAAGACAAGAATCGCCTCGAGGGTTTGTTCTTTCTCTCAACTCTTCTAATTAAAAAATTTATAGTCGAGAAAAATATAAAATTATTTGGATTTATTAAAAGAGAGAAGGAGAAAGAGAGGAAAAATTTTTTCAATTTATTTATTTAAAAAGTTTTTTTTTTTTTTTTTAACCAACTTAATTATCATCTTTAACATTCGGAGAGGGTACCCAAGGGTGAGGAAGGAGGGGCTTTCTTTCGATTAGTTTACACACAGGGACGTCATTTGAGGGGGACATTGAGGAGCCCCCTCAAGGTTTTGAATTAAAATAGTAAATTCTGAGTTTTAACCCTTACATTCAAACAAACTCAGACTCTAAGTATAGAAGATGGTATAGATAAAAATATAGAGGTATATATGTACCCTGTTACGCATTAGTGTGTCAAGCGCCAGATACCGAGATTTGAGAAAATTAACATTAAAGTTTTTCTCATTTACATTGTTTTGATTAAATTATATATCATGGGCGTAGCCAGGGGGATGCAAGGGGGGCCATCGCCCCCCCTGACTTGTCCTAAAAATTAAAAAAAAAAACAAATATATATTTTTCCCATTGGTAATTTTTTTTAACGCCCCCATCCACTACATTAATTTAATTTTTTTATCTAAATAAATAATTAATAATCTATGTATATATTAATTGCAAACCCCCTCTCGCCCTAATGAGGGGTTGGCCCCCTAACAAGATGTCTGGCTACGCCCATGTTATATATGGACCCTGTTATGCAATGGTGTGTCAAAGACCAAACATCGAGTTTTGAGAAAATCAACAATAAAGTTTTTTGTTTACATTGGATTATATATAATTTATCTTGTCAATTGTGCAAGTAACATTAAATATAAATTTTTTTAGGACATATTTCATAAAAAATACTATTAATTATAGCATTTGAAACAATATTCCGTGCTTAACTCATTTTTGAATTTTTTGGTCTTTGACACACCATTGCATAACAGGGTCCATATCAAAGTAACATTAAATATAATTTTTTTTTAAACATATTTCATAAAAACTACTATTAATTATAGCATTTGAAACAATATTCCGTGCTTAACTACCGCTAACTGATATGCTTAAAATATATAATAATAAATAACGGTTATCGTCAAAGTCTTTATAGCCTCAGTTGCCGAAAAGACTGTGTGTATTTGTGTGTAAATTGGAGTGTGAGTGGGAAAAAGTGCGAGTGTTTAAAAAAATAAATAAAATTTTTATCTTCAAAATCCAGCATTATTATTAAAGTGAAACTTTTATTTGATCCTCTCAAATTTTTTCGCTTTTCTATCAGCATGTCTCGTTACAAGCCGTGACGTCACTAGCCGTGACGACAAAAATAGGAAATTTGTATTTTTTTATTTTATTTTGAAATTCCTATCGGGATCCCCTTTTATTTACCCGTGGTGCTTTCGTGTACGAAGACACACACCTCAAACCCAACGGCCTCTGGCCGTAGCCATCTACCGACACCCCGTGAAGTTACATCATTTCCTATCTCTAACTCCTCCTCCTACTTTCGTCTCTAGCTAGTAAACTAATCCTTATTTCTGATTCCAACCGGCTCCATATATCCAACCTCTTCTATGCTATGGAGGATGTCCTAGTTGAGGAGGGACTCCCTCAGCACCGGCGTGTGACTTGCTCCTTTCGAAGAATGCATCACTGAGAGGGAACCTTCTTTACGTCCCTTCCACAGGACGGGATGTCACAGCAACTCCCTCTCCTCGTAGAGGTTGCCTGGGGGCTATTGTGGTGAGATCCAATATTCCAATCCAGTGCCTGCTTGAGGATTTGTTTACAATAAATAAATATTTTTATTTAATGTAAAATTCCGCACGCCTAGGATTTGAACAGGGGATATTCTTTGTTGAGGCCGACACCCTAGCTCACTACACCAGCGAGCCCAATAGGAAATTTGAAATTTAATAAATTATTTATGACGAATTATAAAAAAAAAATAATTGTGAGATTTAATTATTCAATTTTTAAATTGATAAAATATAATTTTTAAAATAAATTCAAAATGATTCAATTTTACTAAATACATATTGTTCTCAGTTTTTAACATGCCTCTAGTGATTTTCCATTATCATCCATTTTCCAATTATTAAGTTAAGATTAAAAAACGCGATTTTAATACCCTTAATTGAATAATTTTCTGAAAATTTTCAGTTACACGCCGTACGATCCGAAAAAAAAAGTTTCACTTGCATTGGTTTCATAAAACTATACAATGTTTTATTTTCTCCCTTTCCATTTTCTTTATTATTCTAAAATAGAGGCGGCAAAATCAATTTGATCCAGATTTCTATAAAAATAACAAAAAGATAGCAAGAAATATGAAAGTGACATTACACTTATACCTAACCATATCGTATGTTTTTCTTTCTCGAATCTTAAAAATCTTGTACAGTGTAATTATTGTTGAATATTTCGCTTGTGCAGCCCTTTTTTTGTAGGGTGGGAAAGCTCCCTAGTTGTTTAAAAAAAAAAAATTTCAAAACAAAATCGAACTCGGCACATGTTGTTCTATATCAAATTTTAATCCCCAGCATTTAAGTTGCTTTAATATTTGTTTTAAATATAATTGTTGAATAAATTCTTATAGGTTAATTTCACCTTCATATTTCTTCTATATTTTACTTATTTTTTTTCTTGAAAAACCGTTAGAAGACGATTGACTACCGAGTTACTCTAGGCGGCAAGAGTGGCGTTAGTTTTTCCCAGGGATACAAGGGATTTATTCCATTTCATTTGAAAGATTCCAGCTAATTAAGTAAGGGGTAGAAAATTAATTATTTTTTAACACAATGATTACTAATTTAATTATCTATACACTGTAAAAAAAATTTCGATGATTTTACAATTTTTTTGTTGTAAGCAAATTTCCAAGACCAATAGATACTAAATTTACTATACAGTTGAATTATATTTTTACAAAACTCTTTGCAAAAATCGTTTACAAATGTGTGGTAATTTTACTAATATTTAGCAATTTTCGAGTCCAAATGTCTGATAATTTTACCAATATTTAGCAATTTCGAGTCCAAATTTGGTAATTTTACTAATATTTAGCAATTTTACAATCCAAATGTCTGGTAATTTTACTAATATTTAGAAAAAAGAAAAAAAATTTAACGACTGGACCCATAGGTTATTGACCTTTAGGGGACGTCTCTACCTGAATGGAGTGAAATAAATATTTTTATTTAATGAAAAATTCCTCCCGGATTTGAACACTGACCTTTTTGGTAGAAGCCTTGCTGCCTAGTCCATTTGACCATCGAATCACCTGTTAACTAATGATCTATCTCTGCTATTTGGCATTCAAGTATGACCTCATTGTCAACTATTTTTACTAAATAATAAAATAAAAAATAAACTTAAAGTTATCATAATATTATTATTTTTTGAATTATTATAACTTAAATAAATCCTTATAGTGCCAAAAATGTCTTTATTAAGAAAGCTAAAAAGCAGTCGAAACGAAGTCGACCATGTTGGCCGTCGAAGACGCCTTAAAAGGAAAATTACTATACCCTTGTATTGTAAAATTAGAAACCTTTTTGTAAAATTACAAACCCTTTTCTAAAATTACAAACCGTGTTCTAAAATTACAATGCCGTTGTATTGTAAAATTAGAAATCGAATGGTAAAATTACAATATTTACTCTAATTTTCCAAGAGAATTGTAATTTTAAAATGTTTTTTGGTTGTAAAAATTTTTTGAATGCATATATTTGTAAATTTAGTATACAAATGTATGGTAGTTATCATTTACAAGGAAAATTTATAAATTTACTATACTAAAACATACTAAAATTAAAATTTTTTTTTACAGTGTAAGTTATAGAGCGAATTTTTTAAAAATATCTTTTATTTAATGCGATTAATCTAAAAAAAAAAAATTATTTTTTCGAAAATCAAAAAAATGGCTTCTAGAGGTTGTAGATATTTTAAATAGCTTTAATTAAAAAAAAATTTGAGGTCGATAGCTTCAAAATTGTGGCCGCAATCTCCCAAAAATAGCACCCCGAGACGCGCACCGTAACGCACACCAATTGAGCAAAACGTTTTGCTCAATGCCAATGCACACACAGCATTGAAAAAACAGTTTTAGGCACAATTAGTTAAAAACGTTTTTTATTCAGCCATATTCTACACTTTAGCACAAAAATTCCCTGTAGAGGTTATTTAACAATTAGCACTTGCTTTTGGAAGTCAAAGTGATTTTTTTTTTTTTTTTTTTTTTTTTCAAAAGTATTTTTATTTAAATAATAAAGAGATAGAGAGAGATTCAATTAAAATTGTCACATGATCTGTCTCTGTATTAAAGACAAAAAAAAGTAAAAAAAAGAGAGAGAAAGCAATAATAACTGAAATTCTAATCTCTCTTTTCAAAAACAATAAAAAAAAAAAAAAAAAAATTAAAATAAAAGTTAATCTTCTTATTTTGTAATTTATATGAAAATTCAAATGTTAATTTACGTAAATATATATATATATATATAAATATATACAAAGTCAAAGAGTATATTTTTCCCTTTCGGTTGCTAAGGGCATTTAGGAAAATATAGTTATATATGAACCCTGTTACGCATTAGTGTGTCAAGCGCCACCTACCGAGTTCTGAGAAAATTAATCATTCAAGTTTTTTGTTTTCATTGGATTATATATATAATTTTTTTTGTCAATTGTGCAAGTAACATTAAATATAAATTTTTTTAGGACATATTTCATAAAAAATACTATTAATTATAGCATTTGAAACAATATTCCGTGCTTAACTCAATTTTTAATTTTTGGCGCTTGACACATTAATGCATAACAGGGTCCATATGTAGTAAATTGAATCGTATTATTCCAATGACAGCCGGGAGGACGGCTGGTTCATCGTGGTCACCTATCCGCGTTTCCGCCGTGTGTGGCATCACGTAAACGTAATGATCTAAAAGTTTTTTGTCAACTGGTTTATTTAATGAAAACAAATCCTCAATTGGAATATAGGTTCTTAACCACAATAGCCCTCAGGCAACTCTACGAGGAGAGGGAGTTGCTGTGACAAATGGACGTAAAGAAGGTTCCCTCTCAGTGATGCATTCTTCGAAAGGAGTAGGTGCTAAGGGAGTTCCTCCTCAAAATAGGACATCCTCCCTAGCATAGAAGAGGTTGGATAAAAGGAACCAAAAATAAGTTCGTTAACTGGAAATGAACGCAGTAGGAGGAGTTAGAGATTGCAAATAACTTCATAAATGCTACGGCCAGAGGCTATGTGTGTGTCTTCGAGTATGGAAGCATCTAGGTCAAATAAACGGGGATCCCAAAGGGGAAGGACGCAAATTTAAGAAAATATCCGTCCACTCCCCAACCCTTTACACTGTGTGATCCTTATTACCCGTCGTCTCCATTTACAGACACCCAGGTTGCCCTTTAAGTCTTTACCGGGATTTCCTTAAACTCTTTAGTGGATGTGACAGTGTCTCCTGCCTGAAACTTTTGACGATTGGGGGCTTCCTATAATACTATATTTGCGAATTCGCTTTAGAATTGGATTTTTACTTTCTCTTACATCTTCTTTTTCTTTTTCTATCTTTATATATATAATTCTTCTGCAAGTGTGTATGTGACTGAACTCCTCCTAAACGACAAAACCAATTTTGATAAAAAATTTTGTGTATGTTTGTGAGAGTCCCGGACAGGTTATGATTCACAAAAAACCATAAGTTAATTAATAATTAACCGTTAAAATAAGAAAAAAAATCTGGTGGGACTAGCGCACAGCACACAACTTTCTCTTACCTTCGGTAATCGAAAGTTGTGTACTGTGCTTGTCACACCAGATTTTTTGTGTCGACATGTATTTAGTTTCCGACAGTGCGGTACATTCGATTTTTCAAGATATAAAATTTATATTTTGTTACCATGGCAACCATTTCTCCTATCTTTTCTATGAAGTACAAGAGTAAAGTGGTCTTCAGAAGATTTCAATGACAAAATGAGAATATATATTTTAAAGATAATCTAAAAAATAATTGATTTTTGAATTAAAAAAAAAAAATTGTTAAAGCGAATTTTGAGAAAATCGAAAAAAACTGAAAAAGTGCATCAGTAAAGTACTAGTACTCTTTGGCTCGATTTTGTTCAAAAGCTTCGTGTCACGTCCCATGGGGGTGCCTAACTTAAATATAAAATTTCAACCTCCTAGCTCTTTTCGTTCTTGAGATATTTTGTTCACAGACACACACACACAGACAGACAGACAGACCATGTCGCGAAAACCACTTTTTTGGATTCAGGGGACCTCAAAACGTGAAGATCCATCAAAATCTCGACATCGTATTTTTGACATGAATCCAATACTTTCTCTATATATATATTAACACATATAGAGGTAAGAGAAAGTAAAAAAAGACCTAGCAACAGTGCAAAAAAAAAAAATTTTTTTTTTAATTGACTGACTTTTTTTTTTAATGTTAATTTCATCTGTTTGTATCAATTTGTTTGTATTTTGCCTCCCTTCAACGATGCAATCTATTTTTGAGCGATTTATTTTTAATTTTGAATGGGGGCGTCTCTCTTTTTCTCTCTCTGTGTGTGTGTGGAGTGCAATCACTCACAACCAGAGAGACAGAGAGAGTGATGCCCTCTCACTCTCACTCTCCAAACCCCCTGAGGAGGTCAAAAAGTGAGTGACATATTAGAGAGTATCCCTGTCTCATCGTTCATCGTCTTTGTCTTAATAAAAGAGAGAGATTTAATTTCTTTGGATCATCTTTTTTTTTGTCTTCTTCTTCTTTAAGGGGTCTCTATTAATGGGAAATTAAGATATATGATGGGACATCAGAGTATTTTTTTTTTATTTTTTTTGAAAAACAATGGAAATTCAAAAATTTCACAAATTATTTACACCTTTTAATAAAGCTGTGAGTGTTATTTATTGGCGAGGCCGAACATCCCATGGCTCCCGGGAATCGAACCCAGGATCTCCAGGCTTTCCGGGGCATAGGCGTGCTCTCCATTGCACCGGACACTCAAGCTAATAAAACTCACTTCCACTTATATGCAGTTAACCTTGCAAGTTACTTTCGCCCCCCTGACCTCCTTCCAGCTGGCTCGGGCCCGCCTGCGGCGGACCCTCGTCTTTTCTTAATTTAGAATTAAAAAAATTCGCACTTTTTCATATTCACACAGTCTTTTCGGCAACTTAGGCCATTTAAGACTTTTGCGATAATCGTATATGTTTAATATGTCTATTGGGGGTCCAGGCATTCTTATTTAAGCCATTTGGTATCCAAGTGGCTTAAATAAAATCATCGGACTGCCTGGGTCCGAGCCCCCCTACGTTTGGTATAGGAGGTAGACACGCTACCTACTACGGCATACTCGGGGGCAAGAAAATTATTATTACTACGTATTCCATTCCAGTGCCTGCTTGAGGATTTGTTTACATCCATAGAATACATCAATGCAAAGAATACTTAAATATTTTTCTATACATTCCCTATGCGAGAAATCGTAACTTCTTTAGGAATTAATAACTCAAAAAGTTATAGGAATTTCGGGGTGAAAATATTTTTCATGTAACCCTAATCCCGAGAAGGTCCTCTTTATGCATATAAAGTTTCATTCCAAAATTTCAACGGGAAGTTGCCTAAATAGAGCGTGACAGACAGACAGACAGTCAGACGGACGGGCATTAGCGAATTAAATATATAGATTTTAAATAAAACATATCCACTGGTATATAAACTGGACAATTTTAAATAATTAATTAAATTAAATACCTTTTGGCCAAAGAGATACCTATTTGTAAGAAAATTTTAAGAAAAAAAAAAAAAAGCAGTTTGCCCTCCGGCACTCAAGAAAAAGTTGAAATGACGCCACTGATTACGAGGTTAGGTTACTTATTAAATTAAAGATATCAAGTAGTTATGATCTTATATACCTCCGGTATATAAATATATATTTCAAAACACTGCCACATGCAGAGCATAGGTAAATATTATACTACTAATATCTTAACAATGTAATTAACGTCTAAAATTAAAAAATACTATTTCTTTTTAATATCGTGTCATTATTTGTAAATAAAATTGCATTAATATGAAGCATATTTTATGTGATATTTGATTTTTCAAAATTGACATTTAACGATTTTTACAAATGGCTAATTATGAAAGTGCTGTAAGTCCATTTGTAGCCCGTAAATATATATTAAAATGTATATTTAGTTTAGTCAAATTCGCCTAAAACAAATTTATATAACTAAATTAGATATTGATAAAGAAGTAGAAACATTCACCGACTTCATATCATTTGCCTAGATTTTTACTTTCTCTTACCTATGTATATATATGTAATATATATATAGAGAGAAAGTATTGGATTCATGTCAAAAATTCGATGTCGAGATTTTGATGGATCTTCACGTTTTGAGGTCCCCTGAATCCAAAAAAGTGGTTTTCGCGACATGGTCTGTCTGTGGGTGTGTGTGTGTGTGTGTGTGTGTGTGTGTGTGTGTGTGTGTGTGTGGTGTGTGTGTGTGTGTGTTCAATTTTAAGCATGAAGGAATTGAGCTACGAGGTTGAAATTTTATATTTAAGTTAAACACCCTCCGGGACCGGAAAAATAAGCTTTTAATCAAAAATCGGCCAAAGAGTACTAGTACTTTACTGATGTACTTTTTCAGTTTTTTTCGATTTTCTCAAAATTTGCTCCAACGATTTTTATTAAAATTCAAAAATCAATTATTTTTTAGATTCTCTTTAAAATGTATATTCTCATTTTGTGATTGAAATCTTCTGAAGACCACTTTACTCTTGTATTTCATAGGAAGATAGGAGAAATGGTTGCCATGGTAACAAAATATAAATATTTTCCCACTAATAAATTTTACATCTGAATTCAAATGTACAGTACTGTCGGGAACTAAATATATGTCGACACAAAAAACTGGCGCACAGCACACAACTTTCTCTTACCTTCGGTAATCGAAAGTTGTGTACTGTGCTTGTCACACCAGATTTTTTAATTAACAGATATGCAAACCTTTCATTTTCTCGAAACAATAGAAAATGGACTTCCATACCCGCTTTCAAAATAAACGGTCCATATATTGGACATCCCTGATGACGGAGAGGGTTCTGTAGACGACAACATACCCAGGAACGTTCCTCCTTCTATCGAATCTATTCCCTTTGATTGCAATAATAAATGATAAAATGACCAAACAAACTATGCATCACTATTTCCCAAATGTACCAGCAGACAGAGTAAACAAACAGAAAAATAAATATTTTATAAAAACAAACAAACAAACAAATGGAATATAATAATTTTTAATAAAATATTTTATCATCTACATATAAAGAAGATTAATAATTTTATTTTCTCTTTTTCTTTTTTTTTTTTTTAAGATTTATTATTTATTCATAACAATAGAAACAGAAAAAAGTTGGCACATTGTGACTGAGAGAGAGAGAGGAATTTTTTTTCTAGTCTCTTGGGCGCTTAGGGAAATGAAGTTTTATTATAGGCCTTCACAAGTATATATATTTTCTTCTGCGTTGTCACTTTATGTTTTCACCTCATATATTATAATCAACGTGAAATGGACTACAAATCGATCATATACGTAGCGTACGTAGTATGGCAAAAAAATATCCTGGAATTTTTTTTTTGTCTCAACGGGAATGACTTTATAACTAGTCGCGCCGCCCGCCTCCTCCGGCTTGGCTCCGGGCCCGCCTGCGACGGACCTTCGCCTTTTATTAATTATGAAAAGAAAAACTAGCCCTCGGGGCATGGCGTAGAGGTTAGCGTGCTAACCTCATATACCAAACGTCGCGGGTTCGGACCCCAGGCAGTCCGATGATTTTATTTAAGCCATTTGAATACCAAATGGCTTAAATAAGAATGCCTGGACCCCAATTTATTTTTATTTATTTATTTATTGTACTGCTTTTAATAGCCGTAGCTAATAGCAAGGGTTCAGTTTTGTTGATTACAATTTTTCCACAAGTACAAAAACAAAAAACAAAACAAATAGAGAAAATGGAAACGGTTCCAGGTTACACATTCTATATACATTATTTATTTATTCATACAAAATGAACGATCGCACTCGCATCGGCTCGGTAACAAAATGGCAAAGATCACTCAGATCCCTCTCGGTATGTGGCCAAAGCATAGACACCAAGTCCCTACCCCCCAGGAACCGCACTCTTATTCCCTCGTAAAGGGGATTTCTATAAAAATGTGGCTTAGGTCTTCTTCCTTTCCAAGGTTGCAGAGGGAACAGATTTCATCTGGGCTGATCTTATGGGAGTTTCCATCGGTGAAGAAATATATGCGTCTTGCATTGGCTGTTCTTGCTTCGTGGAGAAATCTTCTCTTCCTCAGCGACGCACCCAGCGAGAGGATCGCTCCCTGACCAAAATCCAGGTCCCTGTACCGCCAAACATATCTTGACTCGGCGAGGTGCTCTCCAACCTTCATGTAATAGTAGAAGAGCAAATCTTCAGGCGAGGGCCATAGTTTTATTTTTTATATTTTTTGCCCGCAGAGGACGCACACTTATGTCATTCCTCGGGGGTGGGCGATTAGCGAGATAATTTTATTACTGATGTACTTTTTAAGTTTTTTTTCGATCTTCTCAAAAACGATTTTGATTAAAATTCAAAAATCAATTATTTTTTAAATGCTCTTTAAAATATATATTCTCATTTTGCTTTTGAAATCTTTTGAAACACACTTTACTCTTGTATTTCATAGAAAAGATAGGAGAAATGGTTGCCATGGTAACAAAATATAAATTTATATTTATCCAATTTAATTATCATATATACACTAGCTGCGATAGGGTTGCCTTCGGCAACCCTACCCCGCTAAGCCCTAGCGGGCGGCGTCTCGGGATATGACTAAGAGTTGTCCAGATAAATGAATTTTAATTAATTATGAGGAAGAGTTTTGTGAAAAATAAATAAGAGATATTTTTTTTTTGGGGCGGGGGAGGGCGACGATTTGAAGGAAATGTGAAATCTTAGAGGGAAGAAGTCAGTCATAAAAAAAAGAAAATTTAATTATATAACAATTTTTATTATTTTTCATTTGAGAGATTTAATTTTCTCATTATTATAATTAATTAACTTTAATTTTTCATAAGTAGAGAGAGAATACAATGTTTTCCAATGGAAGAATTCTAGATTTGTGATCCCCTGATAAGGGGGGATTCCCTACCCCTAATTTGACATAATTATAGCCTAAAACCATCCCCGGAAAATACTCTACTTAATAAAAAAATCTCCATGAGAATCGGTTTGGTAGTTTCGGAGTCTATACGTTACAAACAGACAGACAGACGACAGAATTTGTCTTTGATAAAATAGCTAAAGTTCTAGTTTGCATAGGAAGCTTCTTTTTTTAGCATGTCATTTATCACTGCTTCCGTCATTGCTAATTTTTTCTGCAAAATTTTCTTTATTTTTTACAACGCTTTTATTAACTTGCTTTCCTGTTTTTCCGACAAATTTGCAAATCGAAATTTCGACCACTTCTACTTAAGCTAGAGCTTTGAAATTTTATACACGTATGTAACTCCCGTGACAATGCAATATTTGATGTGTCTCATCTTTGTAAGTCAATTAATTTCCAATTGGCGGCCGATCAAAAAAAGTGGGGGTAAAATATTATAATCAAAATTTCTCCTATTTATAATTAAGTTAGAGTTTTGAGCATTGGCAGAGGTGTTAAATAGACTTTACTCTAAAAAATGTGCTATTCAAAATTATTAAAAATTCAAAAATTCAAAATGGCGGCCAATTAATCACATTTCCATTGTTCGGTCCGACAAAGTTAGCGATTGAAATTACGACTAGTTCTACTTAACCTAGAGCTTTGAAATTTTATACACATATGTAACTCCCGTGACAATGCAATATTTGATGTGTCTCATCTTTGTAGGTGAATTAATTACAAAATGGCGGCCGATCAAAAAAAAGTGGGGGTAAAACTTTATAATCAAAATTTCTCCTATTTATAATTAATTTAGAGTTTTGAGCATTGGCAGAGGTGTTAAATAGACTTTACTCTACAAAATGTGCTATTCAAAATTATTAAAAATTAATTAAATTCAGATTGGCGGCCAATTAATCACATTTCCATTGTTCGGTCCGACAAAGTTAGCGATTGAAATTACGACCAGTTCTACTTAACCTAGAGCTTTGAAATTTTATACACGTATGTAACTCCCGTGACAATGCAATATTTGATATGTCTCATCTTTGTAGGTGAATTAATTACAAAATGGCGGCCGATTAAAAAAAAGTGGGGGTAAAACTTTATAATCAAAATTTCTCCTATTTATAATTAAGTTAGAGTTTTGAGCATTGGCAGAGGTGTTAAATAGACTTTACTCTACAAAATGTGCTATTCAAAATAATTAAAAATTAATTAAATTCAGATTAGCGGCCAATTAATCACATTTCCATTGTTCGGTCCGACAAAGTTAGCGATTGAAATTACGACCAGTTCTACTTAACCTAGAGCTTTGAAATTTTATACACATATGTAACTCCCGTGACAATGCAATATTTGATATGTCTCATCTTTGTAGGTCAATTAATTTCGGCCTATCAAAAAAAAGAGGGGGTGAAATTTATAATCAAAAATTTCTCTTTTTTTAAAATACTAATTGTCTTATTGTATCGTGTATATGTATATAACTCATACGTATTAATATTTTATTACAAAAACTAAAAAGAGTTAAATAAAATAATATAAAAAAAAATTTAAAAACAACGCTTTTATAAATGTACTAAAAAGAGAAAAATAATTATGTATAATTTCTTTAAAATTATATTAAAAATTAATATATGTTACTAAAACTAAAAGCGTTGGGCGCGCAAATTAACAATCTCTTGCAATTTGCATTGCAGAGGATCAACTAACCTTAATTCACCGATACTTGAATCAAAAAATAAAAATAAAATAAAATAATCTAACTAAAACATTTGAGTCACTTCAAACTGTTTTGCCTAACTACCCGCCAAGTCTATGGTATGAAAATGTATTCATAAAACATATAATAGGCCTATTTATACAATTAAAATTTGCAAATCCCGCGCCCAACGCTTTTAGTTTTAGTAACATATATTAATTTTTAATATAATTTTAAAGAAATTATACATAATTATTTTTTCTCTTTTTAGTACATTTATAAAAGCGTTGTTTTTAAATTTTTTTTTATATTATTTTATTCTTTATCATTTTCGTTATTTCGACTGAGTTCTGAATATACTCTATAGAGTTTTTTTTTCTTGTGATAGAATTAAAATAATAAAATATAGATATAGGTAATTAAAATTAAAAATTGAATAATTAAATCTCACAATTATTTTTTTATAATTCGTCATATATATTAAATTTCAACTTTCCTATTTTTGTCAGGGACCTTTACTGGCGGTGTCTGTTTGTAAACATTCGCTATCAATTTTCTCTCTTATAATTATTCGTTTTTGAGGTATTTTTAGACCTTAATTTATATTTTTTCGTGTTATCTCCTATTTTAATCATCGTTATAGTTAATATAATCAAGAATCGCCAAAATTTTTCATCCTTATATGAAAAACAGCAAAGGCCCTGACGGAGGCCGGGTCAAGACCCGTCCCCCCAAAATTCCAACGACGAGGAGCAAGCTACCAGTCAAAGAAAATGAGCAAAACAAAAAAAGGAAGACATCCGACTCTCCGAGCCTTGATGCCAAATCGAAAAAAGGTAACGTTCCTAAGGTAAACATTACTAATATAAACGCATCTCAAAACATTGATGATAATGCATTCGAGCTTGATTCAGATATGAACTCGCTCTATGGAAGCGATGCAGCATCAATTAAATCGGTAGAAAATAGCACAAATAAAAAACAAGCTAAGGTCCCACCAATTATATTAAACTCCCACGTGGAAAATCCAAAGTTGTTCTTTCAAACACTAAACAATATTGTTAATGGTAATATTAAAATAAAATGTACTCGAAACAAAACTATACTTCTATGCAATACGCTAAATGAGCACACAAAAGTAGTTGAATACTTAAAAAAGAATAATAAAGAATTTTACACTTATTCTATCCCTGGGCAAGGGTTAGTGAAAATGGTCCTCAAGGGTCTCAGCACTGGCTTCAACAGCCAAGACGTGCTAGAGGACTTGCAAAGCAAAAGCCTCCCACCGGAAAAAATTATCCAAATAAAGGCAAAAGGCTCGGATAAATTAATTCCTGTATTTATATGTCTCTTTCCGCCAGGCACACAAATTCAAAACATTATAAAAATAGATAGAATTTGTTACATGACTATTAAATGGGAGAAGTATATAAACAAATCTCGGTATATGCAGTGCTACAGATGTCTTGGCTTCAATCACACGACCAAGACCTGCTGTTGCGAGGAACGCTGTCTGAAATGCGCGGGAAAGCATTTAAATAGGGCCTGCACAAATGACTTCGTCAAATGTGCAAACTGCAATGGCCAGCATTGGGCCAACTCCAAAGACTGTCCATTCATTAAAAGAGAAATTGAAAAACGAAATTCGGCCACTCAACCTAAATCTACGCATTCGGTACCTGTAATTTCGGATAAAAATTTTCCCACTCTCCCCAAAACGCAAGCGTCTGCGGCTTCCACTTCCATCCTGGAAAATAGCCAATCTCAATTTAAGGAAATTTCACAAACACAAATCTGGTCAAATAAATCCATCTCCGCCCCTGAAACGGAAACAAACTTCAAAGATGTCATTCAAGAACTACTAGGTCTTTTAAAAAATCCCAATATTTTAAAAATAATAGGAAAAATAATAAAAATATGCAAATCACTCTCCCAAACACAAGACAACACACAACGACTAAACATTCTCCTGGAGGAGGGGACAGACCTGCTTCAATTATGGCCCTAATTCCTTCCATTAATTTAATAAATTGGAATGCCAATAGCATAACAGGGAAAACAGCCGAATTGATAGAATTTATTAGGAAAAGAAACGCCCACGTAGTTGCCATAACCGAAACAAGGCTCAAGCCAACATCAAAATTTTATCTCCCGGGATTTATAATTTTTCGAGCAGACAGTGATGGGCCGAAAAGGGGAGTTTTGCTAGCCGTTCGAAACGAACTATCACCTCAACAGCATCCCATTGGCAATATAGGACATCTTGAAGCCGTGGCTGCAACCATAAGCACTCCAACAGGACGAATGCTCATTTGCTGCGCCTATAACTCTCCCTCAAGAGCTCGGCCTCTTGAAGAAAGTGCACTCAAAACTTTCCTAAAACCGTACAAAATGGTCATTATTCTGGGCGATTTAAATTCGAAAAATGTCAATTGGGGCTGCTACAACACAAACGCAAACGGTCGGACCCTTCAATCTTTTGCATATAGAAATAATATAGAAATTATCCACCCTAACGAGCCTACAAGATATCCACCTTCAGGCCGCTATAGACCAAGTACAATAGATCTTGCTCTCTTAAAAGGCTTTAACAACATAAACATCAACACTAGAAGCTGGCATGAACTATCCTCCGATCATAATCCCGTTGTATTAAAAATAAATAAAAGCATCCACCAAAAGCCTCTGTTAAAGTGGGACATGCCAAAAGCAAACTGGCTAGAATTTAGGAAAATTATATGTAATAAAATAGAAATCTTAACAATAAACACTATTGAACAATTAGAAAATCAAGTAAGTCTACTAACAGATGCAATTTTACAGGCCGCAGAGCAGGCCATTCCAAAAAAGAAAATCAACGTTAGTGGAGACCCGCTGCCTGATGATATAAAAAAGAAGATGCTGGACAGGAACCGCGCTCGCAGGTGCTGGAACAGAACTCGGAATGAGGAAGCCAAGCAACAACAAAAAATTCTGTCAGCCCAAATAAGGGAATCAGTTGCCTTATGGAGAAAAGAACAGTGGATATCTCACATATCTTCGCTCTCTACACAGGATTGCTCCCTCTGGCAGTTTTCCAGGAGGCTGAGAGGAAGGAAAAACACAATAGGCCCGTTAGAATCATCAAATGGACTTGAATATAGACCCGAACATCAGGCTGAAATCCTGGCGTGCCACTACCGAGAGCAATTCACATCTAGGGAGGGAACCGGTCCTGGGAAGGACGAACTCATGAGAGAAGCACAGAGGCTATTATCTGCAGAAAGAGAAGATGAGAACGAAGGAGCTTTCACTATAAGACCTAAAGAAGTGAGGGAGGCCATAAAAATGATTAAAAATAGAAAAGCCCCAGGATACGATGGAATACTCCCCGTATTCATCAAGAATCTACCTGGTAAGGCAATTCTACTACTGAGTAAATTATTTACATCGATGAGAAGACTGAGATATTTCCCAAGTGTATGGAAGAAGGCTGAAATCGTGCCCGTTGCTAAACCCGGAAAAAACGCAACCCAACCAGTTAATTATCGGCCAATCAGCCTCCTCCCTGTCCTTGGGAAATTATCTGAGAGATTCCTTCTTGAATGGCTTGAGAAAGAAGCAGAAAGATTAGGACTGCTTCCAGATTTTCAATTTGGATTTAGGCGAGGCCATTCCTCTGTCCACCAAATCCTTCGGGTGGCGAACTACATAAAGAGAAATCTCCGTTTTAAAAAGGCTACGGGTATGGTCTTATTAGACATATCCAAAGCCTTTGATAGTGTCCGCCATTTAGGTCTTATAGTAAAGCTCCTCCGAGTTGGAGTTCAACCGGATCTTTGCCACCTTCTAGCCGAATTCTTGCTCAACAGGACGTTCAGAGTGCGTGTAGGAGGTTACAACTCAAACTGGCATCCAGTAAACGCTGGGGTACCCCAGGGGGCTCTACTATCCCCTCTTCTGTACGCTCTCTACACGTCAGATATGCCGGAACTAAACCACGTCATGATCGCCCAGTACGCCGACGACACGGCCCTAATATACTCAAACAAAAACTTCAAGTGTCTAAAAAGGAGATTAGAAGAAGGAGTGGCAGACATAATTGAATATTTTAAGGAAAATCGCCTTGCCATTAACGCTGACAAAACCGAAACAGTCCTTTTCACTAAAAAGAGGAAATATTTACACACAACTGTAAATGTGGAAGGGAAAAATCTAAAATGGCTCCCCAAGGCGAGATACTTGGGGGTTATCTTAGACAGAAGAATGAATTGGTCGGCCCATGTAAAATGGGTCGTCCAAAAAGGTAAAATCGCCAGCAAGCTGATGTGGCCACTCATTCGGCCAAGCAGCAAGCTCGACGTCGGCAACAAACTAACTCTCTATAAGGCCATAGTCAGACCGTGCCTGGCATATGCCGCGCCGGTCTGGCTGCCAGATCTACCGAAAACGTCAATTTTAAAGATGGAGCGAGTACAAAACAAGATCTTAAGGACCATTGCCGATCCTCCTCCGGGGGTGAACAATGAAATTATAAAAGTTGGCCTGGAAATGACTTCACTCAAAGAGCATTTACAAAAACTACATGACTCCTTCAAACGTCGAGCTAACCTAAACGAGAATCCCCTTATTTCGGGATTATTCTCGTAATTAAATTCAACTATTTTATATTTTAAGTTTCCTCTATTTTTATAAAAAAAAAACTTTAAAGGAGTAAAGGATTTTTTTTAAATTTTACCTTTTACTATGAAATATAACTTATATAATATTAAAAATAAATTAATCAAAATATAAAAAGGACAGTCGATAAAATGACATTCATGAAGTCGAAGCAAAAATATATCAGCATTACTTAATATACACTTGTATAACATATGTAATACTTTAATCCTGAAATAAAATTTTATTCAAT